>APFE030566893.1:104556-167470 GCA_000404065.3 Pinus taeda | reverse complement strand
CAAGGTCAAATTTTGTCATTTCAGTGAGTCTTCAAGCAAAATTTGGTCATTAGGCATTAGGTCTAGGGTTTGATTTTACCTTTGTCAAATTTGTCCAAATTTCGGTCCATTTCACCATTCAGCTAAGTGTACCATCATTCAAAGAGTTTTCATTATCATTTCAAGTCCCACTGGGTCATTCTACACCTTGTTCATGCTTCAGTTGCGCCTAGGTAAGGTCATTTCCCTCTCCTAGGGTTTTGAAGGCAATTTATCTTGGGCGGTCAAATCATCGGAAAAACTGGTATCCTAATGTTCATACACATTCCCTATCCTTAAAGTACCTTATTAAACACTTTCCATCACTGAGATCCCCCAAATTCCTCATTTTCGCGCAAACCCTAGTTTCTTGCTATAACCTGGCAATTTTCTAGGTTGGGCCTGTGTTTTGCCCTTTTGGACCCCTCACTTAATTTTATAGATTCAAATTTCTCCTACTTCCTAACATCCCTCCCTACTTCCAAAAATTCCCTCAAGAATTTATAAGTTCCCTATCCCCTTCATTTCGCTTCATTTCGACAAATCTCTTTTTCCACACATCGGGGTAGGTTTCACTCAAATGATGTTTCTGCGCAAGGAAAGATGAATTTTGGAAACCTGAGAGAGGTTTTTGTCCTGAACATGCCAAGGAAGAAAACCCTCCTTCACTATTTACACAGGTTTCATGGTTTTCAAGAAATCACAAAAATATAGTTGCCTCGGGAGAATTGATGCACCTCTGAAGCGACCTTGGGAAAATCCAATTTTCTCCTAGCTCAGTTGGCCAAATGACTTGCTTGATTAGCCAAATGATAACTAGAAATAAAGGTAATTCTAATGAGCTATCATGTGCTCAATTTGGCATTGAGCAAGGCATTCCAAAGTTGACTGTAACAGCACTCTGCCTTGAGGCAGCCTCACTAGGCACACTTTGACCAGTCTTGGGTGATTTGACTTTTGACAAGGCAAATGAACTCCAAATTGAAACATTCTCCTTGGGTTGGAAAGTAGACTCAAATACCTTTCCAACAAGCTATCTTGAACCCAATTTGGACACCGGAAAGGCCTCCAAAAGTTTCCTAGAAAATAGCATGATGCACAGAGAGAGCGCGGCGCACTGGGAGAGAGTTTCCAGTGTAAAATTTACACTGGCGCAATGCACACAGAGAGCGCAGCGTATAGGGAAAAAGGGGCTGAAATTGTGCCAAATCACCTCCAAATTTTTGTGAAGCCTATCAAATTGAAAGGTAGGCTCTTTGACATCATTTTTTCATCAAGTTTTATCGATGATATGATGGTTTATACCGATGTTTGAATGCAACCAAATGCATAAAATCAACCATAAGAAATCACCAAGAACCATGATGGTTGGGGTTGCTAAAGTGTGTGGGTAGTGCCAAGGTTCCATTCCACCCATCATCTTCCCCTCACCTACCATTTTTCCTATCCTCCATTTCTCATTTTTCCTAATATCCTTGCTCTAAATTACTACCCAACCCTCTCCCCTATCCTTCCACTATTTGGTCAACATGAAACCCTAAACCCTACCCTATCAAAATACCCAAACTCCTCCCATGTCCCTAAAAAAAATTCTCCCTCTAACCCCTGTTCCCATTACATCATTCCCTTCCTAATACTCCCTGCTTCATTGTTCCCCTTGGTAACAGATATTACAAAGGCACCCAGCCTCACACCATCGTCAAAGAGCAGCCTAATCACAATCCATACTGTAGTCATGACATCACAACATTCGTCAGAGTATGAGGAGGAGACCCACAGTGACACATCCTCAAGAGAAAGATGCTAAAATCAAAGAGCTTAGGGACAATGTTTCTAAGGCCAATTTCATGGTTTAACTCCTAGAGCAAGATAATAAGCAATTGAAGGTGATTCCGATGAGCATCAAGAGCAACTGACAAGGAAGAATCCAAATACTAGAGGACTCAAAAGGGAACTTCAGCAACAAAGGGAGCAGATGTCTTCGGTTGACCTAATTGCAGGAGAAATCAATGAAAATAGGGAGTTTTGGCACGAAAAAGTAAATTTCCATTTAAACAATCTTGTTAAGAGAGCCAAAAGAGACAACAAATCTCAAAGACACATGGCTGCTCATTGCTACACAAGGAATCAGGTCTCCAAAGTCAAAATCAAGTAGTTGAAGAAAATACTCCAGGAAACCCTAATCAAGAAAAAAGAGAGGGTTAAGTTGGATTTTTCTTGTTGATGCTTCCCTCAGAGAAAACAAGGACAGGGACATGCTCAAGAACATGAAAGACCACAATTAGGCACAGAACATGAGTTTGAGAGCCTGAATAAGGAGTTTGAAAGCAAAACTGAGGAAAGCCACAAAAAGGGCAAAAAGGGAAAAAGAGAAAGATAGGCTCAGGATCTTGGCTGAGGCCTCCTTGACTCGGCAAAGCACCCCATAGAGAACTTCCAGCCCAAATCCCAAAAAAATTGGGCAAATTTTGGTCACAGGGAAATTTTTTGGGCGAAAAACAGGGATTTTCTTCATGTGCGTCGCGCACCCTGCGCGGCACTAAAGTTATAGCACTCCAATCGAGAAAAGGTTTTCATTTTTGGATTCAGCATCGAAAAATACATCTACTAGTGTCCGGGCTAGAAATTTTGATAAGTTTTGGGCCTCCTAAAGGTCAAAAAACACCCAAAAATGGCCTTTCTGCCACTTTTTGGACACACAGAAAGCAGTATTGGGAGAATGAAGATTTGGAGGGGAAAATGAGCTTCAAATTCAGAAATTCCGGTGGGGTTAGAAAACAGACAGGTCAATCTTTCCAACAGGACCACTTGGGCACATTTTGCACATCTGCGAGTGCCCCAAAATAGACCCAAAATTAGCGCAACGAACAGAGAAAATGGCGCGACGCGCAAAGGAAAAATTGCCAATTTGCTTCCATTTCGCAAAATTTGGGTTCACGACTTCTTCAAGTGGGCCCACTCATCTACACTTCAGTTTTTTGGCACCAAAGGCAGCATTTAATTTTTTTTTTCTCTAGATTGGCTTCTATCCAAGTGGTGAAGGAAGGCAAACGGTCACCCAAGCCAAATGTCATGTTTGCAGTGCTGCACCTGTAGCTGATGGTTGGCTCTCCATCTCCATTTCGAAATGATTTGAGTAACTTCCCAACCACTGGGAATTCTATCTCTTCTTGACACATTCTATATATTGTAAGCAAGTTATTTGCAAAGAGGGGGTTGGCTTGTAACTTCTGGGAGACTGTGGGAAAGAAACTTGGTTTCTGCATTGTATATTTTTACAGAGAATTAATGAAAGGAAACGGCTCTGTTTCATGAGATTCCTATGGTTGTGAGTGTAGCAAGTGTTTCTCTTATGTTTCATATGTATCTTGTTATGTTTCATAGTTCATTTCACATTCATTTTTGGTGAGGCTTTTCAAGTGAGATCGGGTAGAATTCAATTCTATTGCTCTACCTGTGGGAAAATTTCATGTGCAGTGTTTCATTCTTTTGTTGAAAAGGATTCATGTTTTCCATGCCCTTTTCACCTTCTTAATCAATCTCTCCATTCCTTTGTTATGTTCCATAGTTTCCTTTCGTATTCATTTCTACTGAAATTTTTCGAGTGAGATCAGGTAGAATTCAATTTTATTGCTCTAACTGTGGGAAACTTTCATGTACAGTGTTCATTCTTCTGCTGAAAAGGATTCATGTCGCCCATGCCCTTTTCACCTTCTTAATCAATCTTTCCATTCCACCATATTTTAAAACTAAATTGCTATGCTTTCAGCCTACCTTGCCTCACAAAATAATCTGTGCCTTCATGTTTAAGTTCTTTGTTCATTAAGGTCCAGTGGTCCCATAACATCCCAAAAACGCAGTCATTCATGAAATCACTCATTATTTTCATTTCCCCTTACTAGCCTAAGATAAATAGTTCGTTTGAAATTCATCTCAGTCCTTTTCGTTCATCTATTCACTGAGTGTGACCCGGAGATAGCCCTCTCTTGTTCTGGTAGGGCTAGCTACCAAACTGAGCGTGGTTTGTAGTTACCCTGAATTTTGCCTTCCTTCAGCCTGAGGCGGATTTAGGTGCTAACATAGTGGCGACTCCACTGGGGAGAAAGATGGTTTGCTTGAAGATTGTTTTGCCCCAGGACATATCTCAAGATCAGATCTGATGTTAATGGTGAACAACGATCAGACATAAGAAGATGGCTGAAATCATTCACCTGGCGACTCCATTCACTGAAGAATCTAGCAAACGGTGCTTCACGGTGACTCCACTGGAGGACTAACTTTTTCTCTACGAAAATGGAAGGATCTTACACAAAGTTCGGGTATCCAAAGTGGAATGGTATTCAGGACCTAGTCAGATTCCTTGTGAATTACTTCTTCGTTGTTCTTGAAGCTGCCCTGGAAATTTTTCAGAATTTGTTGTATGATAAACGTGATCAAAATCTTCACTCGATCTATTCAAAAAGTGTAAATAGTGAGTTTCCCTTTAATCCTGGCTTCCTTACTTTTCCTACATCTTATGATGACTCTCTTCAGATTGATGAGCCTAAAGAAAATAAAACTGAGCCCATAGCTCTTGTACATATTCCTACAGCTGTCATAATCCCAGATAGGTATAAACCTCTGGTTTTACCTTCTGTTCTTCATGCTTTCCCAAAAAACTATGATCTATACTTGCCAAGATTTGACGGTGAATGTAAGAATGTCAATGCTGAGCAACATGTGCAGAATCTCGAGAATTTTCTAGACCTTTATGAAATTGATGAAGGAGATGTCAGTATAAGGATTTTTGCTCTTTCTTTGCAAGGCAAAGTCAAGAGCTGGTTCAAAGCCTTGCCCGATGCGAGCATCACAGATTTACAACAGTTCATCCAAGTTTTTCTTGATAGGTGGAGGATCAAATAGAACCTTTTCCTTATCGTAGAAGAGTATAATTAGCTGAAAAGACTGCCAGGGGAGAGAGTACAACAAGTTTCAGCCAGATTTAATCAAGTTTATTATTTGATGCTGGTTGATATAAGACCTACTCCTGGATTTGCTCTCTTGCACTACCCGAGTGCCTTTGATCCGGAAATGGAGTTTCAGCTAAGAGAAAAGAATGTCACAACACTTGAAGAGATGCAGAACAAAGCAATAAATGTAGAGGCTCATTTGCTGATCAGAAGGGCAAGGTTGAAAGAAGAAGAGATGAAAAATGTGGATCTAGAGAAAACTACACCTTCAGAGGAAAAGCTTGACATTTTGGTGAGTGCAATAGAAGAGATGGTGAGAAAAATGACTGCAAAATATGAAAATGGCGTTCATGAACAAGTGGTTGATCCAAAACATTTTGTTTCTTATATCAGTAGTCATAAGGATTGTTTTGTAGATCATATTGGAGAAAGAAGACCTGATGATATGACATGTATGCTTGATGACATGTTTTATATTGACGATTTGCCTCAGTTTGATCAGTATGATGATGATGATTATGCTCTCCAAACAGAAGCTAATCTTGCAGACAAATCAGCAGCTAGTTTATGGGATGAGGAAGTTTGCTTACAACAGCTCGAGTATAGTGATAAACCGAAGCATATTAGCTATGGAAACAATGAGGAAAGTGCAACAGATTTTGAGGTAAGTGAAGGATCTTTGCCTTTGTGCTTTGATTCATGTTAGTTCATCAGAGATAATTTCCATGCAATCAGACATCAGCTATCAACAAATCTTGATTTGGATCCTCTTGAGGGAGATGAAAACTTTGTTCCAAACTTCTTATATTCAGAGTTCCAGCCCCCAAATGCCATTAATAGTCAGGTTGCACATGAAGACATAGAAGCTAGCTTATATGATCAAACGATACAAGAAGATTCCTTACCTCTCTATTTTGAATCATTTCAGTTTTTACGGGGTAAATTGCATAGTAAATATTCAAATGAAAAGCTTGTAGGAAATCAACAATCTCTCAATTTTAATGTTGAAGATGAGACAGATGGCGAAATTTTTGAGCAGGTCGTTAATAAGAAATCTTCCCCTGAAATGATTGATGAAATCATTTTGGATACAAAACCAGATTTGCAGCCACCAAACACAATTCAAGGTCATATTACAGATGAAGATGAGGCAGTCGAAATACATGATTTAATGATGCAAGAGGATTTTGTACCCTTGTGTTACGAAGCATTTCAGTTTATAAGGCAGAATCTTCGTAATATCTCCAAAGAAAAGGATGACAGTCCGGTGAACAGCTTTATAGATCAGCAGGTTGAAGATTTCCATATGGCTGGAGATGATGAAAGAAGAAGTTTTGTTTCGAATCTGGTGGAAATAAAATATGATATGCAAGAAAATGATGTTCCAATCTCAGATAATGGGGATGATAAATCAGATCAAGAGATAGATGGTGAGGAGGAAAAAGAGAGTTGCATGGTTGAGGCTACCTTAAATGGAGAAAACAGAGGTACAAATCTAACTGACCTTATCTCACCAAAACTAGATCTTCATGAGGAGGTAGCTCATTCAGTTCATGAACAACAAGATGAGAATTTGGTTCAAGTAAGTGAAAAATTTTCCCTGGATGAATCATTGGTAGATGGTATGAATGTTAGTTTTGGGTTTCAAGAATCATTTGAAGTTGCTTTTCTTATGATTAATGAATGTGATGAATGTAAAAATAATCTGGTTGTCATATCATATGAAGATGACTTACAATATATTTAGACTACCGAAGATTAGACCATTCAGGATTCCATTTCAGAATCTTCTTCATATGTTTCATGTTTTGAAATGTGTTTTCAAGAGGAGATACACTCATCTACTTGTTCAGAATTTTCTGAGGATCAAGAACATACTCATACTGAAGTACTTTATGAAGGAAAATCAGAAGCAAAGGAGAAAGACACCTTGTTCTTTCAGCAGGAGGACAACCTTCATGTTTTTCAAGATCCTCTGGCACATCTATTGTAGTCATCCGTGAAGGTGTTTATTCCAATATTCAGTGATGAAAAAGATCATGGTCAATTATGTTTTTGGATGCCCAGTTACCAGTATCTGTTGTTGACCAGAAGATCTGATCAGGAGAATCAATCAAGGAGGCATATACTTGATTGGTTAAATTGGAAGACACATTACACATGATTGTGCATATTGCATTAGTATTCAGGTGGCTTTCATCATGATTTGAAACCCTCGAATCTTGATGGGCTGCTGCCATTTAATAAGTTTTGTCAGTTCTTGTTTTAGTTAAGTCAGTCACGAGTCATTTCCTTTTGCATAGAGTCAATTTTTTCAGTCATTTCAGTTCGCATTGAGTCAGTTTGAGTCAAGTTTCAGTCAATAAATTGAGCCATGTTGGTTTGTCGGAATAATGGACTCCATAGCCCAATGGACGAAGGCATTGTCTACTCACCCAAAGATCTGCAGTTCTTGGCACCTCCAAGGTGCTGCCATCCCTATTGGAGCCAATGTTAGTGTCAGTCTTTGCAGCCTTCCTCCAATGATCAAACATGCTCTTACAAAGTGATTTTAAGGTGTCAAGGTCAAATTTTGTCATTTCAGTGAGTCTTCAAGCAAAATTTGGTCATTAGGCATTAGGTCTAGGGTTTGATTTTACCTTTGTCAAATTTGTCCAAATTTCGGTCCATTTCACCATTCAGCTAAGTGTACCATCATTCAAAGAGTTTTCATTATCATTTCAAGTCCCACTGGGTCATTCTACACCTTGTTCATGCTTCAGTTGCGCCTAGGTAAGGTCATTTCCCTCTCCTAGGGTTTTGAAGGCAATTTATCTTGGGCGGTCAAATCATCGGAAAAACTGGTATCCTAATGTTCATACACATTCCCTATCCTTAAAGTACCTTATTAAACACTTTCCATCACTGAGATCCCCCAAATTCCTCATTTTCGCGCAAACCCTAGTTTCTTGCTATAACCTGGCAATTTTCTAGGTTGGGCCTGTGTTTTGCCCTTTTGGACCCCTCACTTAATTTTATAGATTCAAATTTCTCCTACTTCCTAACATCCCTCCCTACTTCCAAAAATTCCCTCAAGAATTTATAAGTTCCCTATCCCCTTCATTTCGCTTCATTTCGACAAATCTCTTTTTCCACACATCGGGGTAGGTTTCACTCAAATGATGTTTCTGCGCAAGGAAAGATGAATTTTGGAAACCTGAGAGAGGTTTTTGTCCTGAACATGCCAAGGAAGAAAACCCTCCTTCACTATTTACACAGGTTTCATGGTTTTCAAGAAATCACAAAAATATAGTTGCCTCGGGAGAATTGATGCACCTCTGAAGCGACCTTGGGAAAATCCAATTTTCTCCTAGCTCAGTTGGCCAAATGACTTGCTTGATTAGCCAAATGATAACTAGAAATAAAGGTAATTCTAATGAGCTATCATGTGCTCAATTTGGCATTGAGCAAGGCATTCCAAAGTTGACTGTAACAGCACTCTGCCTTGAGGCAGCCTCACTAGGCACACTTTGACCAGTCTTGGGTGATTTGACTTTTGACAAGGCAAATGAACTCCAAATTGAAACATTCTCCTTGGGTTGGAAAGTAGACTCAAATACCTTTCCAACAAGCTATCTTGAACCCAATTTGGACACCGGAAAGGCCTCCAAAAGTTTCCTAGAAAATAGCATGATGCACAGAGAGAGCGCGGCGCACTGGGAGAGAGTTTCCAGTGTAAAATTTACACTGGCGCAATGCACACAGAGAGCGCAGCGTATAGGGAAAAAGGGGCTGAAATTGTGCCAAATCACCTCCAAATTTTTGTGAAGCCTATCAAATTGAAAGGTAGGCTCTTTGACATCATTTTTTCATCAAGTTTTATCGATGATATGATGGTTTATACCGATGTTTGAATGCAACCAAATGCATAAAATCAACCATAAGAAATCACCAAGAACCATGATGGTTGGGGTTGCTAAAGTGTGTGGGTAGTGCCAAGGTTCCATTCCACCCATCATCTTCCCCTCACCTACCATTTTTCCTATCCTCCATTTCTCATTTTTCCTAATATCCTTGCTCTAAATTACTACCCAACCCTCTCCCCTATCCTTCCACTATTTGGTCAACATGAAACCCTAAACCCTACCCTATCAAAATACCCAAACTCCTCCCATGTCCCTAAAAAAAATTCTCCCTCTAACCCCTGTTCCCATTACATCATTCCCTTCCTAATACTCCCTGCTTCATTGTTCCCCTTGGTAACAGATATTACAAAGGCACCCAGCCTCACACCATCGTCAAAGAGCAGCCTAATCACAATCCATACTGTAGTCATGACATCACAACATTCGTCAGAGTATGAGGAGGAGACCCACAGTGACACATCCTCAAGAGAAAGATGCTAAAATCAAAGAGCTTAGGGACAATGTTTCTAAGGCCAATTTCATGGTTTAACTCCTAGAGCAAGATAATAAGCAATTGAAGGTGATTCCGATGAGCATCAAGAGCAACTGACAAGGAAGAATCCAAATACTAGAGGACTCAAAAGGGAACTTCAGCAACAAAGGGAGCAGATGTCTTCGGTTGACCTAATTGCAGGAGAAATCAATGAAAATAGGGAGTTTTGGCACGAAAAAGTAAATTTCCATTTAAACAATCTTGTTAAGAGAGCCAAAAGAGACAACAAATCTCAAAGACACATGGCTGCTCATTGCTACACAAGGAATCAGGTCTCCAAAGTCAAAATCAAGTAGTTGAAGAAAATACTCCAGGAAACCCTAATCAAGAAAAAAGAGAGGGTTAAGTTGGATTTTTCTTGTTGATGCTTCCCTCAGAGAAAACAAGGACAGGGACATGCTCAAGAACATGAAAGACCACAATTAGGCACAGAACATGAGTTTGAGAGCCTGAATAAGGAGTTTGAAAGCAAAACTGAGGAAAGCCACAAAAAGGGCAAAAAGGGAAAAAGAGAAAGATAGGCTCAGGATCTTGGCTGAGGCCTCCTTGACTCGGCAAAGCACCCCATAGAGAACTTCCAGCCCAAATCCCAAAAAAATTGGGCAAATTTTGGTCACAGGGAAATTTTTTGGGCGAAAAACAGGGATTTTCTTCATGTGCGTCGCGCACCCTGCGCGGCACTAAAGTTATAGCACTCCAATCGAGAAAAGGTTTTCATTTTTGGATTCAGCATCGAAAAATACATCTACTAGTGTCCGGGCTAGAAATTTTGATAAGTTTTGGGCCTCCTAAAGGTCAAAAAACACCCAAAAATGGCCTTTCTGCCACTTTTTGGACACACAGAAAGCAGTATTGGGAGAATGAAGATTTGGAGGGGAAAATGAGCTTCAAATTCAGAAATTCCGGTGGGGTTAGAAAACAGACAGGTCAATCTTTCCAACAGGACCACTTGGGCACATTTTGCACATCTGCGAGTGCCCCAAAATAGACCCAAAATTAGCGCAACGAACAGAGAAAATGGCGCGACGCGCAAAGGAAAAATTGCCAATTTGCTTCCATTTCGCAAAATTTGGGTTCACGACTTCTTCAAGTGGGCCCACTCATCTACACTTCAGTTTTTTGGCACCAAAGGCAGCATTTAATTTTTTTTTTCTCTAGATTGGCTTCTATCCAAGTGGTGAAGGAAGGCAAACGGTCACCCAAGCCAAATGTCATGTTTGCAGTGCTGCACCTGTAGCTGATGGTTGGCTCTCCATCTCCATTTCGAAATGATTTGAGTAACTTCCCAACCACTGGGAATTCTATCTCTTCTTGACACATTCTATATATTGTAAGCAAGTTATTTGCAAAGAGGGGGTTGGCTTGTAACTTCTGGGAGACTGTGGGAAAGAAACTTGGTTTCTGCATTGTATATTTTTACAGAGAATTAATGAAAGGAAACGGCTCTGTTTCATGAGATTCCTATGGTTGTGAGTGTAGCAAGTGTTTCTCTTATGTTTCATATGTATCTTGTTATGTTTCATAGTTCATTTCACATTCATTTTTGGTGAGGCTTTTCAAGTGAGATCGGGTAGAATTCAATTCTATTGCTCTACCTGTGGGAAAATTTCATGTGCAGTGTTTCATTCTTTTGTTGAAAAGGATTCATGTTTTCCATGCCCTTTTCACCTTCTTAATCAATCTCTCCATTCCTTTGTTATGTTCCATAGTTTCCTTTCGTATTCATTTCTACTGAAATTTTTCGAGTGAGATCAGGTAGAATTCAATTTTATTGCTCTAACTGTGGGAAACTTTCATGTACAGTGTTCATTCTTCTGCTGAAAAGGATTCATGTCGCCCATGCCCTTTTCACCTTCTTAATCAATCTTTCCATTCCACCATATTTTAAAACTAAATTGCTATGCTTTCAGCCTACCTTGCCTCACAAAATAATCTGTGCCTTCATGTTTAAGTTCTTTGTTCATTAAGGTCCAGTGGTCCCATAACATCCCAAAAACGCAGTCATTCATGAAATCACTCATTATTTTCATTTCCCCTTACTAGCCTAAGATAAATAGTTCGTTTGAAATTCATCTCAGTCCTTTTCGTTCATCTATTCACTGAGTGTGACCCGGAGATAGCCCTCTCTTGTTCTGGTAGGGCTAGCTACCAAACTGAGCGTGGTTTGTAGTTACCCTGAATTTTGCCTTCCTTCAGCCTGAGGCGGATTTAGGTGCTAACATAGTGGCGACTCCACTGGGGAGAAAGATGGTTTGCTTGAAGATTGTTTTGCCCCAGGACATATCTCAAGATCAGATCTGATGTTAATGGTGAACAACGATCAGACATAAGAAGATGGCTGAAATCATTCACCTGGCGACTCCATTCACTGAAGAATCTAGCAAACGGTGCTTCACGGTGACTCCACTGGAGGACTAACTTTTTCTCTACGAAAATGGAAGGATCTTACACAAAGTTCGGGTATCCAAAGTGGAATGGTATTCAGGACCTAGTCAGATTCCTTGTGAATTACTTCTTCGTTGTTCTTGAAGCTGCCCTGGAAATTTTTCAGAATTTGTTGTATGATAAACGTGATCAAAATCTTCACTCGATCTATTCAAAAAGTGTAAATAGTGAGTTTCCCTTTAATCCTGGCTTCCTTACTTTTCCTACATCTTATGATGACTCTCTTCAGATTGATGAGCCTAAAGAAAATAAAACTGAGCCCATAGCTCTTGTACATATTCCTACAGCTGTCATAATCCCAGATAGGTATAAACCTCTGGTTTTACCTTCTGTTCTTCATGCTTTCCCAAAAAACTATGATCTATACTTGCCAAGATTTGACGGTGAATGTAAGAATGTCAATGCTGAGCAACATGTGCAGAATCTCGAGAATTTTCTAGACCTTTATGAAATTGATGAAGGAGATGTCAGTATAAGGATTTTTGCTCTTTCTTTGCAAGGCAAAGTCAAGAGCTGGTTCAAAGCCTTGCCCGATGCGAGCATCACAGATTTACAACAGTTCATCCAAGTTTTTCTTGATAGGTGGAGGATCAAATAGAACCTTTTCCTTATCGTAGAAGAGTATAATTAGCTGAAAAGACTGCCAGGGGAGAGAGTACAACAAGTTTCAGCCAGATTTAATCAAGTTTATTATTTGATGCTGGTTGATATAAGACCTACTCCTGGATTTGCTCTCTTGCACTACCCGAGTGCCTTTGATCCGGAAATGGAGTTTCAGCTAAGAGAAAAGAATGTCACAACACTTGAAGAGATGCAGAACAAAGCAATAAATGTAGAGGCTCATTTGCTGATCAGAAGGGCAAGGTTGAAAGAAGAAGAGATGAAAAATGTGGATCTAGAGAAAACTACACCTTCAGAGGAAAAGCTTGACATTTTGGTGAGTGCAATAGAAGAGATGGTGAGAAAAATGACTGCAAAATATGAAAATGGCGTTCATGAACAAGTGGTTGATCCAAAACATTTTGTTTCTTATATCAGTAGTCATAAGGATTGTTTTGTAGATCATATTGGAGAAAGAAGACCTGATGATATGACATGTATGCTTGATGACATGTTTTATATTGACGATTTGCCTCAGTTTGATCAGTATGATGATGATGATTATGCTCTCCAAACAGAAGCTAATCTTGCAGACAAATCAGCAGCTAGTTTATGGGATGAGGAAGTTTGCTTACAACAGCTCGAGTATAGTGATAAACCGAAGCATATTAGCTATGGAAACAATGAGGAAAGTGCAACAGATTTTGAGGTAAGTGAAGGATCTTTGCCTTTGTGCTTTGATTCATGTTAGTTCATCAGAGATAATTTCCATGCAATCAGACATCAGCTATCAACAAATCTTGATTTGGATCCTCTTGAGGGAGATGAAAACTTTGTTCCAAACTTCTTATATTCAGAGTTCCAGCCCCCAAATGCCATTAATAGTCAGGTTGCACATGAAGACATAGAAGCTAGCTTATATGATCAAACGATACAAGAAGATTCCTTACCTCTCTATTTTGAATCATTTCAGTTTTTACGGGGTAAATTGCATAGTAAATATTCAAATGAAAAGCTTGTAGGAAATCAACAATCTCTCAATTTTAATGTTGAAGATGAGACAGATGGCGAAATTTTTGAGCAGGTCGTTAATAAGAAATCTTCCCCTGAAATGATTGATGAAATCATTTTGGATACAAAACCAGATTTGCAGCCACCAAACACAATTCAAGGTCATATTACAGATGAAGATGAGGCAGTCGAAATACATGATTTAATGATGCAAGAGGATTTTGTACCCTTGTGTTACGAAGCATTTCAGTTTATAAGGCAGAATCTTCGTAATATCTCCAAAGAAAAGGATGACAGTCCGGTGAACAGCTTTATAGATCAGCAGGTTGAAGATTTCCATATGGCTGGAGATGATGAAAGAAGAAGTTTTGTTTCGAATCTGGTGGAAATAAAATATGATATGCAAGAAAATGATGTTCCAATCTCAGATAATGGGGATGATAAATCAGATCAAGAGATAGATGGTGAGGAGGAAAAAGAGAGTTGCATGGTTGAGGCTACCTTAAATGGAGAAAACAGAGGTACAAATCTAACTGACCTTATCTCACCAAAACTAGATCTTCATGAGGAGGTAGCTCATTCAGTTCATGAACAACAAGATGAGAATTTGGTTCAAGTAAGTGAAAAATTTTCCCTGGATGAATCATTGGTAGATGGTATGAATGTTAGTTTTGGGTTTCAAGAATCATTTGAAGTTGCTTTTCTTATGATTAATGAATGTGATGAATGTAAAAATAATCTGGTTGTCATATCATATGAAGATGACTTACAATATATTTAGACTACCGAAGATTAGACCATTCAGGATTCCATTTCAGAATCTTCTTCATATGTTTCATGTTTTGAAATGTGTTTTCAAGAGGAGATACACTCATCTACTTGTTCAGAATTTTCTGAGGATCAAGAACATACTCATACTGAAGTACTTTATGAAGGAAAATCAGAAGCAAAGGAGAAAGACACCTTGTTCTTTCAGCAGGAGGACAACCTTCATGTTTTTCAAGATCCTCTGGCACATCTATTGTAGTCATCCGTGAAGGTGTTTATTCCAATATTCAGTGATGAAAAAGATCATGGTCAATTATGTTTTTGGATGCCCAGTTACCAGTATCTGTTGTTGACCAGAAGATCTGATCAGGAGAATCAATCAAGGAGGCATATACTTGATTGGTTAAATTGGAAGACACATTACACATGATTGTGCATATTGCATTAGTATTCAGGTGGCTTTCATCATGATTTGAAACCCTCGAATCTTGATGGGCTGCTGCCATTTAATAAGTTTTGTCAGTTCTTGTTTTAGTTAAGTCAGTCACGAGTCATTTCCTTTTGCATAGAGTCAATTTTTTCAGTCATTTCAGTTCGCATTGAGTCAGTTTGAGTCAAGTTTCAGTCAATAAATTGAGCCATGTTGGTTTGTCGGAATAATGGACTCCATAGCCCAATGGACGAAGGCATTGTCTACTCACCCAAAGATCTGCAGTTCTTGGCACCTCCAAGGTGCTGCCATCCCTATTGGAGCCAATGTTAGTGTCAGTCTTTGCAGCCTTCCTCCAATGATCAAACATGCTCTTACAAAGTGATTTTAAGGTGTCAAGGTCAAATTTTGTCATTTCAGTGAGTCTTCAAGCAAAATTTGGTCACTAGGCATTAGGTCTAGGGCTTGATTTTACCTTTGTCAAAGTTGTCCAAATGTCGGTCCATGTCACCATTCAACTGAGTGTATCATCATTCATAGAGTTTTCATTATCATTTCAAGTCCCACTGGGTCATTCTACACCTTGTTCATGCTTCAGTTGCGCCTAGGTAAGGTCATTTCCCTCTCCTAGGGTTTTGAAGGAAATTTCTCTTGGGCGGTCAAATCATCGGCAAAAATAGTATCCTGGTGTTCATACACCTTCCCCTATCCTTAAAGTACCTTATCAAACACTTCCCATCACTGAGATCCCCCAAATTCCTCATTTTCGCACAAACCCTAGTTTCTTGCTACAACTTGGCAATTTTCTAGGTTGGGCCTGTGTTTTTCCCTTTTGGACCCTTTCCCTTCAATAAATTTTAGAGATTCCACTTTCCTCTACTTCCTAACATCCCTCCCTACATCCAAAAATTTCCTCAAGAATTTAGAAGTTCCCTATCCCCTTCATTTCGCTTCATTTCGACAAATCTCATGTTCCACACATCGGGGTAGGTTTCACTCAAATGATGTTTCTGAGCAAGGAAAGATGCATTTGGGAAAAATGAGAGAGGTTTTTGTCAAAAACATGCCAAGTAAGAAAAAAATCCTTCAAATTTTACACAGGTGTCATGGTTTTGGAGAAATCTCAAAAATATAGTTGCCTCAGGAGAATTGATGCACCTCTGAGGTGACCTTGGGAAAATAAAATTTTCTCCTAGTTCAGTTGGCCAAATGACTTGATTGATGAGCCAAATGATACCTAGGCACAAATATATTTCCAATGAGCTATCATGCACTCAATTTGGAGTTGATCAAGGCATTCAAAATTTGACTGTAACAACACTCTGCCTTGAGGCAGCCTCACTGGGCACATTTTGACCAGTCTTGGGCGATTTGATTTTTGACAAGGCACATGAACTCCAAATTGAAAAATTATGGTTGGGTGGCAAATTAGACTCAAATACCTCTCTAACGAGCTATCCTGCACCCAATTTGGACACCGATAAGGCCTCCAAAAGTTTCCTAGAAAAGAGCGCGACGCACAGAGAGAGCGCGGCGCACTGGGAGAGAGTTTCCAATGTAAAATTTACACTGGCGTGACGCACACAGAGAGAGCGGTGCACAGGGAAAAAGGGGCTGAAATTGTGCCAAATCACCTCCAAAATTTTTTGAAGCCTATCAAATTGAAAGGTAGGCTCTTTGACATCATTGTTTCATCAAGTTTTATCAATGATATGATGGTTTATACGGATGTTTGAATGCAACCAAATGCATAAAATCAACCATAAGAAATCACCAAGAACCATGATGGTTGGGGTTGCTCAAGTGTGTGGGTAGTGCCAAGGTTCCATTCCACCCATCATCTTCCCCTCACCTACCATTTTTCCTATCCTCCCTTTCTCATTTTTCCTAATATCCCTGCCCTAAATTACTACCCAACCCTCTCCCCTATCCTTCCACTATTTGGTCAACATGAAACCCTAAACCCTACCCTATCAAAATACCCAAACTCCTCCCATGTCCCTAAACAAAATTCTCCCTCTAACCCCTGTTCCCATTACATCATTCCCTTCCTAGTACTCCCTGCTTCATTGTTCCCCTTGGTAACAGATATTACAAAGGCACCCAGCCTCACACCATCATCAAAGAGCAGCCTAATCACAGTCCATACCGCAGTCATGACATCACAGCATTTGTCAGAGTATGAGGAGGAGACCGACAGTGACACAGATTCAGGAGAAAGATGCTAAGATCAAAGAGCTTAGGGACAATTTTTCTAAGGCCAATTTCATGGTTTGACCCCTAGAGCAGGATAATAAGAAATTGAAGGTGATTCAGATGAGCATCAAGAGCAAGTGACAACGAAGAATCCAAATACTAGAGGACTCAAAAGGGAACTTCAGCAACAAAGGGAGCAGATGTCTTCAGTTGACCTAATTGCAGGAGAAATCAATGAAAATAGGGAGTTTTGCCGCAACAAAGTAAATTTCCATTTAAACAATCTTCTTAAGAGGGCCAAAAGAGACAACAAATCTCAAAGACACATGGCTGCTCATTGCTACACAAGGAATCGGGTCTCCAAAGTCAAAATCAAGCAGTTGAAGAAAATACTCCAGGAAACACTAATCAAGCAAAAAGAGAGGGTTAAGTTGGATTTTGCTTGCTGATGCTTCCCTCAGAGTAAACAAGGACAGGGACATGCTCAGGAACATGAAAGACCACAATTGCACACGGAACTTGAGTTTGAGAGCCCGAATAAGGAGTTTGAAAGCAAAACTGAGGAAAGCCACAAAAAGGGAAAAAAGGGAAAAAGAGAAAGATAGGCTCAGGATCTTGGTTTAGGCCTCCTTAAATCAAAAAAGCACCCCATAGAGAACTTCCAGCCCAAATCTCAAAAAATTTGGGCAAATTTTGGTCGCAGGGAAATTTTTTGGGCGAAAAATAGGGATTTTCTCCCTGTGCGTCGCACACCCTACGCGGTGCTAAAATTATAGCACTCCAATCGAGAAAATGTTTTCATTTTTGGATTCCACATCAAAAAATACATCTACTGGTGTCTGGGCTAGAAATTTTGATAAGTTTTGGGTCTCCTAAAGGTCAAAAAACACCCAAAAATGGCCTTTCTGCCACTTTTTGGACACACAAAAAGCAGTCTTGGGAGAATGAAGATTTGGAGGGGTAAATGAGCTTCAAATTCCAAAATTCTAGTGGGGTTAGATATTAGACAGGTCAAGCTTTCCAACAAGCCCACTTGGGCACATTTTGGACATCTGAAGGTGCCCCAAAACAGGCCCAAAAGTAGCGCGATGAACAGCGAAAATGGCATGGCACACAGAGGAAAAATTGCTAATTTGCTTCCGTTTCGCGAAATTTCAGTTCACGACTTCTCCAAGTGGGCCCGCTCATCTACACTTCAGTTTTTTGGCACCAAAGGCAGCATTTAAAATGTTTTTTCTCCAGATTGACTTCTATCCAAGTGGCAAAGGAAGGCAAACAGTCACCCAAGCCAAATGTCATGTTTGTAGTGCTACACCTGTAGCTGATGGTTGGCTCTCCATCTCCATTTCGAAATGATTTGAGTAACTTCCCAACCCCTGGGCATTCTATCTCTTCCTCACACATTCTATATATTGTAGGCAAGTTATTTGCAAAGAGGGGGTTGGCTTGTAACTTCTGGGAGACTGTGGGAAAGAAACTTTGTTTCTGCATTGTATATTTTTACAGAGAATTAATGAAAGGCAATGGCTCTGTTTCATGAGATTCCTGTGGTTGTGAGTGTAGCAAGCGTTTCTCTTATGTTTAATATGTATCTTGTTATGTTTCATAGTTCATTTCACATTCATTGCTGGTGAATTTTTTCGAGTGAGATCAGGTAGAATTCAATTCTATTGCTCTACCTGTGGGAAAATTTCATGTGCAGCGTTTCATTATTTTGTTGAAAAGGATTCATGTTGTACATGCCCTTTTCACCTTCTTAATCAATCTCTCCATTCCTTTGTTATGTTCCATAGTTTCCTTTCGTATTCATTTCTAGTGAAATTTTTCTAGAATTCAATTTTATTGCTCTAACTGTGGGAAAATTTCATGTATAGTGTTCATTCTTCATTTGAAAAGGATTCATGTCGCCCATGCCCTTTTCACCTTATTAATCAATCTTTCCATTCTGCCATATTTTAAAACTAAATTGCTATGCTTTCAGCCTACCTTGCCTCACGAAATAATCTGTGCCTTCATGTTTAAGTTCTCTGTTCATTGAGGTCCAGTGGTCCCATAACATCCCAGAAACGCAGTCATTCATGAAATCACTCATTATTTTCATTTCCACTTACTAGCCTAAGATAAATAGTTCATTTGAAAGTCATCTTAGTCCTTTTCATTCATCTATTCACTGAGTGTGACCTGGAGAGAGCCCTCTCCTGTTCTGGTAGGGCTAGCTACCAAACTGAGCGTGGTTTGTGGTTACCCTGAATTTTGCCTTCCTTCAGCCTGAGGTGGATTTAGGTGCTAACAGGAAGTTCATCAGAGTCATATCTAGCCGTCTATTCGGTCCCACCACCAAGAAATCTAGTCGATTCCTTCGACTGGAATCTACTAGGCAGACCCCATTTACTAGCTAGTGTACCATTCAGAATCATTGTACAAGCTTACAGAATGGTTATGGTTGGTACCATCATCGGTGAAGGGGCTTTTGTGAGTATCCTTTCCTCAACTGCTTGGAAAGCGCTTGGTTCGCCATCGCTTTTGCCTGAAATGAGAAATCTGACAGTCTTCGACAAAGGAACGAGTCGACCTTTAGGGATCCTTCCAAATGTGCCCATTACTTTGAGAAGGAAAACCATTCACATGAACGTGATAGTAGTTCAAGGACCCTTGGATTATAATATACTCCTTGGACGCGACTATATTTATTACATGGGAGCCATCGTCTCCTCACTCTTTCGAGTGATGTGTTTTCCGCACGAAGGCAGGTTGGTCAAGCTCATAGACCAAATGTCATTCCCTAATTCACACATCGCAAATAGTCAAATGCCATCCCTAAATGGTCTTTTCACGCAAGGAATGTCTCACGATCTCCAATCTGTCCACCTGATGAGCACGAGTAATTTAGGAGGATGTGACTGAAACCCAGGGGGCATGCACCCTGGTCTGTTTCGGCAGGAAAACCTTGGGTATAGAGTAGATTTCCACGAGGGATATATGACTAGTCTAACGAACCCGTCCTTACAGGAAAATGGGATCAGGCTAGAATAAGATACCTTTGTTAAAGTTATGTGAGTGGAGTATCTCTACGCCACCCCCCTTTGTCTATTTTGGTAGACATCGCCAAGGGAGCTTTCTGTCTGCTACGTGGATGGAACTTTCATGGTAACCTGGGAATTTTTCCCTATACCTATGGGCATGCAAACCTTTCCACATGCAAGCAAAGAGCGATTATTTATTTTTTAAATTTGTAGGACCTCTAACCCTTTAAACCTCAAGGCTAGTCGTTTCCTAACTTGCATAAAGAAAGGATCTGAGGCAAAGCTTCAAAAGGTGCAAGCCCCATAAAAAATGGCATCTTGAATGAGACATGATTATCATACGACTGGCGAGCAATGTTACCGCAGGGTTCAAGCTCGTTAAAATATAAACCCTCCACGAGCAGTTTTAGCGCATAGTTCAAGTTCGTTAAAAAATAAACATAAGTCATGAGCAAATGTTTCCCCCGGCATTTAATCTCATTAAAAAATGAACCGGTAAATAACCATTGTGAATGCCTTATCGCCAGCTTTTGAGCCTTGGTCGTGTTCTCATCATCACCTCCACTCCGTTTTTAGCCGATCGTTCACCCCCATATGATTGTTTACCCCTTCGCGGAACATCTGCGAAGAGTGATTCTATTAGCCATCCTTGTGACACTGCCGTGATTGGAAAATTCCAAATCTTACCTGGAATCAGCTGCTACCCGAAATCATCACTCCTTCCTCGAAAACGAGTCTTCTTTAAGCTCTTTTCACTTTACTCGAAAAATATGAAAATATTGCCGAGCGATTGGCCTCTCAGGCTCATTAAAGTCATCGGAAGTGTTATCCCTTCTCTAGATTTTAATCTTTTTGGACCTGAGGGATTATTACACAAAAATATCGAGCGCTTGTCTTGTTCGGCTCATTAAAACTATCAAAAATTCATCCCTTTTGTATTATTACGCTTTTTCGAACTGTTAAGGGATTTATGACGAAAAATAAGTCGTGGAGTCTCCTTTCTGTTCCTTTCAGACTCTCTAAAATTGAAAGGGACCCGGTTATCTTTGTCATAAACTCTTAAAACCAAATAGCGACAAACCACCACACGGACGAGAAACCGAGTTTCACTGTTCTCGGCTCGCAAAAAAATAGTGACAGGTTGCGCGAAGGGTGGATTATAGAACAAGCATATGTTATCCTCCTCAAGCTTGACAAAAATAAAGAGGTACTGGTCAGCAATGACTGGGGAAAATTGGGAAGAAAACTTGAAGACACTTTATTGGTAGCAAGTCGCTCTTGAACATGACACTTTCCTTCCACCTCCATGCCGGGTTGGGTTGTTCCGTTCACTGGTCAACACCATTGGTCCATCACACCATCCATCCTTGGGGTTAATGCTACCAATCCATCGTCAATGCCGCCGATATGTTTAAGAGAAGTCATTCAGACAATTCAGCTATGTCTCACCCACTACAATACATTCATGCTCCATTCCTTCATGACCGCCACCGTGAACCCTGTATCGTCAGATTGTTTTCACCTCCAAAATAATTTGCTTCATTCTGTGTTTTTGTTGTGGGATTCATTAAGGCCCTCCTGCGACGGGTCGCTTCTTGTTGACATCAGCTCATTATCCAAGAAGTTGACTTAGGAACAACCCTTTCAGTAATTTGAAGCTTGCATGCCTCAATGGCAAGTTTCTCACTTTCGGCAACAAGTTTACATCAATGGCCTTTGACCGAGAGATTTTACGTGGTGTTCGATGCCAAGTCCTTTTTCACACCATGTGAATTGTACTATAGTACCTTGAGGGTCAATGTCATTATTGGTGATTCCTCTCGCACCTGTTAACAGCTTACATCATTGGCTGGTAGTCAGGAAATGTCTTTCCATGTTCGACTCCAGAACATTTTTCACATGGATCGACTTGTACTCTGAGTGAAGATTGAACAAGTTTTGAAGACCCCGGATCTAGTTTCATCCATTCAGGCTGCAATATATTCAAGAATATAAAAACATCAAGTGTACATCATTGCCGAACAGATGATCATCCAAATCCAAGGATGATGAGTCCATGTCATCAGTCTGTCACGCAGACGATTGTTTGTCCTATGTACATGAAAATGAATTTATAAAGTTGAGCATGGGAATGACCGCCTCAACTAGATCATGAAAAAATGTTGTCAAAATAATGTATTGTAATGTATCTTATTACAGGTCGCCTCCCAGCTCGGAAAAACTTTGGATCCTCATAGTAAAGCATTTCACCCGACATCAGAAAGATTAACGACCTCATGCTTTAGGGGGCAACTATTATAGACATTTTTGGGCACTTCAACCCCAATCATAAATGTCCATAAACTGAGGGCTCCTAAGTCCCTAATAGTGTTGCTTCACTGCCTAAAGGAACGGTCAGCTGATTGCATCATCTCCCAGAAGTTCTCCACTGAAAACTGCTCATAAATGGTCAAAACTGGACCATACTGAAAGCTCAGTGCAGAGGGTGCGATGCATATCACCTTCCAAGTGTACAAGGTGTGATGCATACTGAATTGCTCCTCTGTAGGGTGCGATGGTCGGGAATAGACAAATGGCAGGGACAAAATGTGAGGTGAGAGATCATGAAACCTTCCAAAAGCTTCCCCTCTAACACTTGCCTCTCTATTTTTGACTAGGGATGAGTAAGAGATCATCATTCTCCGAGTGGAAGCAGGAACCATCAGAGAGAGAACACTAGTCAAGATCCTAGAAGATGACTCACCTCTCTGTAATCATCTATATATGGATCCCTCATCACAGAGATCTAGAGGCTGGAATTTTGTATCTTATAGAGAAGCGTTGTTGGTTTTCTAGTGTACATTCATAGTGTTGGGTGATCTAAGCTTTGTTTGAGGTGAAGAAGGGCTTCCTAGCTGGAGGATGATGTTGAGTCAGAACATATGGTTGTAATCCTCTTGCTACTTTGCATCTTAATAAAGCTATTCTAGTTTTCTTCCATATTCTTGTGTACTTGTTTATATATGCATTTATATGGTTAACACACATCTGGTCCTGTGTTATTTATGAATATAGATCTTTGTTTCTTCGATAGTAGTATGTTGTTGTGATTCCACAGGTTCTCTTTGAAGCTGGGCAGACAAGAAGAAGCGGCGAAACTCTATCAAGAAGGAGAGGAAATTAAGCGCAAGACTAAGGTTGGTCTTCTTGGTTCTCCTCTCGTCTATTTTCATAAAAGAAAACGAAAGTAGACTTTACTTGTTTGTTTCTAAGATAGCCACCCATCTTAGTGGGAATAGTTGCATCCGAGTGGACACTATTCCCAGTAACACTCGTATGAAGGCAGAATGTTAGAACTCATTGACTAGCTTTCATTCCCCGGTTCAAACACGACTACTAGCCAAATGCCATCTCTAGATGGTATCTTTGCACAAGGAATGTCTCATCAACCTCCAGTCCATCCATCTAATGACCACGAGTGATTCGGTGAATGAGACGAAACCTAGGGGGCATGTGCCCTGGTCTGCTTCGGTAGGAAAACCCCAAATAAAATATAGGTTTCCTCGTAAGATATATGACTAGTCTAACACACCTGTCCATTCAGGATATGGGATCAGTCTGGAATAGGATTTCCTCATCAAAGATTATGTGATTGGAAGTGGATCCACACCTTTCACCTTTGTCTATTTCGATGGATAGAGACAAGGAAGTGTTTTGTCTACAACATGGATGAAACAACCTTGCTTTAATGCAAGAACTTCCATATGGTAACCTAGAAACTCTACTTTTCTTTATACCTGGGGGCATGCAAACCTTTTTTACGCAAGTGAAAAGCGACCAGCATAACTCTAACCCCGTAGTTTTTACTAACTTCAACTGCTTTAGTTAGGTGATTGGTTTGATCCACCATTCACCTTTTCAGGGGCTGAAGACACCGACAGAGCAAAGGAAATGTTTTGTATGAAACTATCCTACCAAACCTCAGTAGTTCATTAACCCTTAGGATAGCAGTTAGTCGTTCCTAACTTGCATACAAAAGGCTCAAGCCCATTGAAAAATGAACCTACTAATGAGAGACATCCTTAAAGATGACTGAACGAACAATGTTTCCGCAAAGGTCAAGCTCGTTAAAAAATAAACCTAGAACTAAGCATAGTTTCTAAAGATTCAAGCTCATTAAAAAATAAATCCACCTTTCATTAAATGACCTTTCTGATCGCATTGCTATCAGCTTTTGAGCCTTGGTCATGTTCTTACCATCACCTCCACTCTTTTAGTCGATCATATGCCTCCACTTGATTGTTTACCCTTTTGAGGAACAACTATGACTAGTGATTCTGTTAGCCACCTTCTTTACACTACTGTGCTTGAAAAGTTTCAAAATTACCTGGAACCAGTTGCTATCTGAAAAACATCACTCGTTCCTCAAAAAGGAGTCTCATTTAAGCTCTTTTTAGACTCATAAAATATGAAAAGATTACTGAGCAATTAGCCTCTCTAGCTCATTAAAGTGATTGGAAGTGCCATCGCTCCTCTATATTTTAATCTTTTTGGACCTGAGGGATCATTACACAAAAAGATCGAGTGCTTGTCTTTTTCGACTCTCTAAAGTGATCGGAAAAGTCATCCCTTTCGTATTATTTTATACTTTTTCGGACTTAAGGGGTTATACTACGAAAAAGGACTACTGGATTTTCCTTTCCATCTCTTTTCAAACTCTCTAAAATTGAAAAGGACAGAGTTACCTTTGTTGTTAAACTCGTTAAAACAATAGAGACAAACTTGTCTGTATGGGCAAGGGCGAGTTTCACTATCGCTAGGCTCACTAAAACATAGTGACAGGTTTGCCTGAAGGGAAAATTATAGAACAAGCATATGTTGTCCTCCTCAAGCTCGACAAATATAAAAAGGTACTAGTCAGCAATGAATGGGGAAAAAGGGAAAAAAACTTGAAGAACTTCATTGATAGCAGGTCACTCTTGAACATAACACTTTCACTCCATCACCATGATTAAGTCGAGTTGGGTTATTTCATTCACCGTTCATATCACCATTGGTCCTCCATACCATCCATTTTTGGGGTTAACGCTACCAATCCATTTCAATGTCGCCGATATGTTCAAGAGAAGTCGCTCAGAGAATTCACCAACCTAGCTTACGCCTCATCCGCTGCAATACCTTCACACTCCATTTTTCATGACCGCCACCCTAAACCTTGTATCATCAGATCATTTTCACCTCCACAAAATCATTTTCTCTATTTTGTGTCATAGATGTGGGATTCATTAAGGCCCTCCTACGACGGGTCACTTTTGACATCAGCTCATTATCCAAGAAGTTGACTTAGGAACAACCCTTTTAGTATGTTGCATATGATGTATTGGATGAAAAAGTATATAACACAAAAGGTTTGAGAAATTCAAGGGTTGTTAAAGAAGGAGCATTGATAATGGCTTTTTTAATCAACTCAAATGATTCTCTTTCATATTTGCCCCATTTGAAGACTTTGTTTTTTCTTATCATTGCTTGAAGGGGTAGGACAATCTATGAAAAGTATGGAACAAATCTTTTTACAAAATTAATTTGGCCTAGGAACAATTGCATGGTCTTTTTATTATGTGGGAGGGGATTTTTTTCAATCTATTGGACTCTATTAGGATCGATGTAAATCCCTTTCTTGGACACTATAAATCCAAGGAGTTTTCCTTCTGGAAAAGAAAAATAAGATTTTTTTGGATTTAGGAAATGCCATATTTCTTGCATCTTTCAAAATTATGCTTCAGGTCATTTAAATGATTTTTTCTATCCTTAGAATAGATTGTGATGCCATCTAGATAAATAACAATTGATTTATTAATTAGACCTTTGAAAGCAATGTCCATAGCACATTGAAATGTAGCACCTACATTTATGAGTCTGAAAGGCATCTTCTGATAATCGTATGTTCCCCACTTGGTCCTGAATGTTGTCTTTAATTTTTCATCTGGATGTACAAGAATTTGATTGTATCCTGAAAATCCATCTAGAAAATACATTAATTTGGAACTTGCAACTGATTGTAGTATTTTATCAATAGTAGGTAGAGGAAAGCTATCCTTTTGACAAACTCGACTTAGATTTCTAAAATCAATACAAATCCTAATATCACTATTATTCTTCCTTATATGGACCATATTCAATACCCATTTTGAGTGTCTAACGGGAAATATTATTTTGGCTTTGAGGAGCTTGTTCAATTCAGATTTGATTTGACTTTCAAGGTTTGGGTGAATTTTCCTAAGCTTCTATTGTAATGGATTTTCATTTGAAGTCAGTGGTATGGTATGTTGAATTATAGAGGTATCATAGGTCTTGAGATATGCATAGTCCAAGGCACCTTTATACATTTTTAACAACTTAATGAATGATATCCTTTCTTCAGATGATAAACCAAGACCTAGGTTGACATTTTGAGGTTTTTCAGTTCACCCTAGGTTTACCACTTCAAATCTTAGAGTGGAACTCTAAGTTTTGGAGTTGGTATTTTTCTTGAATCTGTTCTTTAAATCATAGAGATCTTCCATCTTAACTACAGAACTTGGAATTGGGTTTTGATATTGTTTATGGTTGATTTGTAGATCATGCTCATGTTCATCTATGATCTGTTCGTCATAAGACCCTTCTAATGTAAGGAAATCGATTATATCTGCATCATTATTAAACACTCCCCAATTTGTCACATTATCGGGAATGGGTGGCCTAAAAACTAACTCTATTTAAAATATGTCCGGACTAAATTCTTGAGAAGATATAAGCTTGGATTCCACATTAGCCAGTAAATCAACACTTGGGTTTTGCAATCTGGGAACTGAAGAAATGTTAAAAGCAATGAAATGAGAAGTAAGATTCTGGGCAAGAGATTGATAATGTTTAAGGTGCCTAGATACACAATGAATTGTATTTCTTACCTGTTTAACAACTATTTTAGAATCCCCATATACTTGCAAATATTTGACATTAAGGCCAATGGCTTTATACAACCCTTGAATTAATGCTTCATATTCCACAGTATTGTTGGTGCATTGAAATTCAAGCCTGTATGCTAACATGGTTTTCTCTCCTTACGAGTCAATTAGAATACATCATGCACCTACACCATCTTCTGATTTGGAACCATCAAAATAAAGAGTCCAAAATAATGAATTGTCTACCATTTTGTCTACTATATTAACACACTTTGAAGCATTGGTTTGTGAAATTTTTTCTATTTGAGATACTATAGCATCATTTAGAAAAAGGGACCTTTGAGCATTAAAAGATCCTAAGAATAACTCAGCTAAGAAAATTACCAATGATATTATTGGTGAAGGAAACAGGGTCATTGTTTCGCTCAAGATCAGTGATTGTGTATTTCATGAACTTTTCTCGGTCTACTCTAATTTGATTTGGCTTGCCATTTTGTGGCAGCCACATGTGAGATTAGTTAGTTGTGAAGTATCCGTGCAACTTTTCAGACCAATCCCTCCTTAGAATTAAACCTTAAAATTCAGGGATGTCAGCCACTAGAATATCGATTATTTGTGAAACGTTTGGATTATAGGAAATCTTAATTTAAATTGATGTTATTTCTCCAAGTACTTCTACTTTTGTTCTGTCCAATTGAACTATGTGTACTACATATTTTTGAGGTGTAATATTCAGTTTGGTGCACACAGTTCTTGGCATAATATTTGAAGAGGCACCTAAATCAACAAGGCAATTATGGACATTTATGTTGAAAATCTCATAAGTAAGAAGAAATGGAGTATGAGAGATAGACATATCATCTATCAGGACTAAATATGTCAGATTTACTTTGTTTGGAGATGTGGGAGGTTTTTCCATATCGTATACAGCTTGAGTAACTAGAGCAGATAGCAAAGGGGACATGGGAATTGCCTTTAATTCTCTTAATAGAATTTTTTTGTTGTTTCTTTAGTTTAGTGAGCTTGTGCAAAGAAATGTTTGCTCTTTTCTTTTTCATATATTCGACTATGTTGCATTCCATTGTGTTTGAGATTACCAATTTTTTGGAGGCATTTGGAGGATCTAGTTGAATAGGGTTAGTTTGACTTGTCTTAGACCTCTTACTTACTGTTTTCTCCTTTATACGAGTAGCAGTTTTTCGTTTCTGATTTATGATAGACATATCAAGAGAGTTTTTTCTTCTTATAGTAACTGGCATAGCTTGTGCTTCTTCTTCGGTTGGGAGAATGAAAACCCACATTCCATTTAATTCAACCTCTTCTTCCATTTCTACTTCCTCTTCTACTGGGGAGTCTTCTTTTGTCTCTCAGTCAGATTCAACATCTGAGATAATATTGGGTGGTTGTGATGCAGAAGAAGTGTTTCGTTTAAATGAGAGAAAAGGTTTTTTGGGAGCAGAGGATTCTGCAACCTCTTTTTTGAGTTTGACCATTTCATTGGACATGGTTTTTAATACTTTATGAAGGCCTTCAATATCAAAAGGGTCCTTTGAAGTTTTCTTCTTGGAATCATCATTAAATGTTACTTTCTTTGATTTCCTTTCGTCTTTTTGTGATCTCTTTTCTAAAGCAATAATCCTTCTTTCTGCAAACAGGGCTTCTTTCATGTTTTCTACAAGGGTAGCCTTATTGGCTCTATCTACAAAAATTTCAATATTAGAAGGAAGAGAGGATATATACCATTCTATTTGTACATCTACTGTAGGTTTTGAGGTAGCTGGGATTTTGTTTAGTAACTTGTTAAATCTGGAGTTGAAGTCTTTGATCCTTTCATCTAAATTTTCTTTTAGGTTAGAAAGATCATTGATTAAAGACACAATGTTCCTGTCATCACCAAATTTTGCAAGAAATACTTCTTGAAAAGTATCCTAGTCTCTTATTGAACTTACTAGAAGGGAAAAATACCAAGATCCAACAGATCCTTGGAAAGTATAAGGAAATAGTCTGATCACAATATCTTCATGTGTAACTTCGTTAAGATTCATGGCTAACATAAAGTTATTTAGATGTTCTTCAGTTGGACGACCATCATCCAGATTGTACTTAGGTAACCACTTTTCTGGGTTTGTTGGGAGAGCATTTGGATTAGTAACCAGAACAGCACCAGGACTTGTCTAAGGTTGAGCGGGTTGATTGGCCATAGCTTGAGTAGGAGACTGAAAAGATGGGAAGGTCGATCCAGAAGTAGTTATAGATGGTGAAGAACTTACTACTGGGCTAGTACTACTAATAGCAGTACTAGTTGAAGAAGTGGATAGTTAGGAAGTAGTGGATTGAGTAGAAATGGATGGAGAAGTGAATGGATGGAAGGGTGATGTGATCTCGCTAGTCTCTGATCCTGATCTTGATGTAACAACTTTCCTTCATCATGGAGGGATGGGAAACTCAAAAGGAGTTACTCCAAGCTTTTCACTTTTTAATCTAATTAATACACTAGTTTCTCATGATAAGGAAGTAACACTTTCTTCAGAAGCTTCGGGCCTCTCTGGTTTCTCGGCATAAATGGATATCTATTCCAATTTCTATATCAAAGAATGGACTTCAAGAGACTCGGAAGAGTAATCTAGAGAAGATGGTTGTCTTACTACTTCAGGAGATGAGGGAGATGTTTCTACAAATTCAGATCTCTGATCCGAAGATTTTGAACAAGATCTAGGAGGTGTAGAAGTGGTGGAGGGGTTTTGATGCTTATGAATATTCTTCGATTGATCTTTAGATTTATATGCCATTCATAGTCATATGTCATCCTTCTTGTCATTTGTATCATCCAAGAATTGTTCATTTGTGTAATGTAAAGGAGGTCGCCCCCTCAAAGAGGCTGAATTCTAAGGCGTTGATATATCATTTCTATTTTTTTGTGAGCTGGTTTCATAACATTTGGTATCAGAGATTTGGATTCTAGGGTTTCGCTGCTCCAAACAGGTCATTGTGGAATTTTTGCTATAATTTTTTTTATTTATTTTATTTATTTAAAATTTATTTAATTTTATTTATATTTATTTATTTTTATATATTTGCAACATTTGAAAAGCTAAAAACAAAACCCATTTAAGACTAAATCGTGCCAAACCTTTGGTCCAAATTTCAAATTTTGTCTCGCTATATTTTCAGAGATATGATCTGAGGAAGTTAGGGTTTTTGCAAGCTCCAACATCTCATCTAAAACAAGTCATCGTAGAATTTTCACTATAACGCTTTCGCTACAAAGTTTCAGAAGCTAAAGAAAAAACCCATTTGAGAAGAAATTGGTCTGAACCTTGGCTCTGAATTTCAGATCTTGTCTCACTATATTTTCGGAGATATAATCTGAAGTAGTTAGGGTTTTTGTAGACCCCCAAATTACATTCAAAATAGGTCACCTTGGGTAAATCATCATAACTTTCGTTATGAGCATCAGATTGAATGTTCGTAAGAAGTTACAGAAAGAGGACAGACTGTAGTTTTTTTGGGTATCATTTTCAGAACCTAAGGTTGAAAGAGTGACCTGCGTCATGTCGTACAAGTTCTCTCTACTGAAGTAGTCTATACTCAGGTCATCGTGGGAGATTTGGTATAACACTTCATTGGAGAATCCAATATTGATCAGACTTGAGGGGTTAGAAAGATTACTCAGGGAGTTACCACGGGAAGAACTTTCAGACCTGGGAGATCTAAAATTATAGAGATACATCAGATTCAACATCAAGCTCCTATAAAGTGAGAAAAGGTGTGTAGTTTTTTTCAAATTTTTGCATAAGCTTGGTTTGAAAAATTAATTTGAAGGAATTCAAAGGGTATAGTGAAGCATTATTATCAGTAATTGATGCCTCAAAGAAAGAAAATGGAAACACCTAGTAAGCAACTTGAAAGCTCTAATATGACTCGTGAAGAAGAGGAAGAAATGCAACATGATATATCAAAATTACGAGACCAAGTGCAACAAATTTCACTCGAACAAAAAGTAATAGAAAATAATATGGATGGTTTAAAGAAAGATGTAGAATATGAGATGGATGGTTTAAAGAAAGGCATGGAAGCTAAGATGGATGGTTTAAAGAAATGCGTAGAAGCTAGGATGAATGATGTGGAAGCTAAGATGGATGATGTGGAAGCTAAGATGGACGGCGTGGAAGCTAAGATGGATGGCATGGAAGCTAAGATAGATGATTTAAAGAAAGGCATGGAAGATTTGAAGACAGATTTGACAAAGTTCCTACAAGAAAAGCTTACTAATGGCAAAAGGGTAGTAAAGGAAACTCATGATGAGAACAAAATAAATGTTAATCATGATTTCATAGACTCCAACATTGGATCGAAGAACCACCATGTTCCAAAGATCGATATGAGGAAGTTCGATGGCAAGGATCTCGGAACATGGATACTATAGATGGAGCAATTTTTCGATCTCCAAAATGTGCAAAACACACAAAAGGTACGCATTGCAACTTTATATTTGGAACCAAATCAATTTTTGTGGTATCGATGGCTTTGCTCTCATAAACAAATTGTCACTTGGGCTATTTTTACGGATGAAATGATAGCACATTATGAGGATACAAAAAGCAACATTTTTTTTAGCCAATTGATAAATCTCAAACAAAAGGGTTCAATGATGGAGCACATTGAGGACTTCCAAAAATTGAATATAAGGGTAAAAGATATTCCAGAGGAGCATAGGATTGATGTATTCATAGGGACTTTGAAAGATAACATCCAACATGAGGTTCGTCTTTGGGAACTATATTCATTGGAGAAGGCATTCAAGTTGGTAAGAAAAATGGAAAGCAAAATTATGGAAACAATGAAGCCTACCACTTACAATCATAAATATGAAAGTGTTTCTAGCCCTAGCCATCCTCAACCTACAAGGTTGACACCACAACAATTGGAAGAAAAAAGAGAAAAAGGGCTTTGTTACAGTTGTGATAGCAAATACACTAAAGGTCATAAGTGTGCCGAGAAGAAATTATTTTATATAAATTGTGAAGAGGAGGAAGAAAAGGAACAAGAAACATTAAAAGAAGAGGATATACACCAGGAGCAAACCTAGAGAAAAAAGAAATGAATTCGACCATATCTTGTAAAGCATTGGCAAGAATTACCACTCCTCAAACACTAAAGATAGAAGGACATATCAAGAAGAAAAAGGTTCAAGAAGTGAAACATCACATCGAGAAAGAAGAAATAAATTCGACCATATCTTGTAATGCATTGGCTGGAATTACCACTCATCAAACTATTAAGTTAGAAGGACATATCAAGAAGAAAAATGTTCAAGAAGTGAAAGATCACATCAAGCATTAAGAAATGAATCTGACCATATCTTGTAATGCATTGGAAGAAATTACCACTCCTCAAACTCTCAATATAGAAGGACATATCAAGAAGAAAAAGATTGAAGCAGTGAAAGATCACATCGAGCATCAAGAAAAAGTTCTCCAACTTTTAAAGGATAACGTCACTTTGGTGCATAATCGAATGAAACAACAGGTAGATCAACATCGCAGTGAAAGAAGTTTTGATGTAGGCGATCGGGTATTTTTACAGCTACATCTCAAGCAAGCTATTTATGAGAATGAAATGTTGGTAATACTACATGCACTTAAGAAATGGCGACCTTACCTAATGGGAAGACACTTCAAGGAAAAAATGGATCATGATAATCTTAAATACCTTTTAGAACAAAGATTATCTTTAGAAGAACAAAAAAAAATGGGTCACAAATATGTTGAGTTATGACTTTGAAATCATCTACAAAAAAGGGAAAAAAAATTGTTGTTGCAGATGCACTCTCAAAAAAGGATGAGGATGTGGAAGCATTGTTTTGTGCTATTTCTATTATCCAACTAGATTGGATAAACAAAGCAACGGATGAATCGAAGAAGGATGAAGAAGTGTAACCACTCATTCGAAAGTTGCAAAAGATCCCAGTTCAAACAATATTGCTAGAACTTGACAAGGAAGGAAAAATTATATTGGAACTTGGAGCAATCATAGAAACAAGAACATGACAGCTACGAAATCAATCAATTTCAGAATATCTCATCAAGTGGAAGAACTTACACACTGAAGATTCCACATGGGAGGACAAGAATTTTATACAGAAGCATCAAGAACTACTCAAGCATTGAGGACAACACTTTTTCAAGGACAAGGGCATGTTAGGTCCCTATACTACGAGTGTAACCCCTTATTGTTATTAGTACAACCCCATATTGTTATTATTGTGCCCTTACATTATTATTGTTATGCCGGCTTTGATTATATTATGGCCCCTTAGACTCCTATATATAGAAAGGTGGTCTTGTCATTTGTATTATCCAAGAATTGTTCATTTGTGTAATGTAAACGAGGTTGCCCCCTTGAAGAGGCTAAATTCTAAGGCGTTGATATATCTTTTCTATCTTTTTGTGAGCTAATTTCATAACATTAAGTTGTACATGTTGAGGGGAAAGAGAGTTGGTGGATTGGAATTGTTATTGGAGTTAGAAATACAGATACTCGTTTGTTGTGTGTGGATAGTGAATAGCCAAGATAATCAATCCTCCTAGTGCACCAATAGTCCCAACTCGAGGGGGGCTTGCTATTGAGAGATATGAAACAAAAAGCCTACAATTGGGAGGAACATCCCTCATATGTAGCCAGTTGATTCTTCTATAAAAAGATAAGTGTTTTGCTATATTTCTTATGTTAATTGCATTATTTAAATTCTTTATTTGAATTTTATATATGCTTAATTAGTTGCATTCATGAATTTTAATTTGTTATTACATACCTAAACATTTTTAACACATTGCATGCATTCATGACAATTGGTATCATAAAAAAAATTTGTAGTAATGTGACTTAATATAAGAACTAGGGACTTTATAAATACAACACTAATATAAAGAAACAAAAAAGATAAATGTTATGTCCTTGGAATCTTGATTAGCCCTTCTAATAAGGTATTGTCCCCTCTTTACCCCTTACAACATGTTTATATTTCCTTAGTACATCGCCTTTCAATATAATATGCAGTGCACTACACCATGCCCATATCATAACTAATTGTCATTAAAAAAGTATTAAAATATCACAAATATGATGATCGCTTAAATAAATCTAACTATTCCCGAATTAAATTTTAATTATCAACTTCGAAATAAAAGTATGTATAAAATATTTACATAACAAGGTTATTAAACTGGGTCTCTAAAACACAAAACTTATCAAAACACACGTATATATATACACTTCATCCAATACCATCCAATACAATTTCTAATACAATAAATCTCAAACTAAAATTTATTATATAAATGGTTTGACTTTATTAACTTTAAGCCTACATCATATTTTAATTTATATGTATGTTCATTTTCAATTTTAAATTTATGAAATAGCTATGCTTTCTTAATAATTCCAAGGGCAAAAAAGGGCCATCTCCATCACTTTAGAGTCTAAAGAGGTAACTTATTTGATGTAACTTAAGTATATATTAAATATTTTATCTAATAGGTTATTTATAATATATTTAATTTGAAAATTAAATAGGTGAATTTTAGCCGTGCTGATTGCCCAGAAGGACTTCGGAGATCAAATTAAAAGTTGGCATTGCTTGGTTGTTAGGCGTTGTGATGGACACTAAGTGTTTAATTATTGTAAACTATAAATAGTAGATTTATAATAACGCGTGGTTTGTCTCAACAGAAATCAGAAATAAAAAATACAAGACTGCAGGTGTTTTTTAATAATAGCAAAAATCAGAAATAAAAATACAAGAGTGCAGGTATTTTTTAATAATATATGGTAAGCATAAATAAAAATACAAGAGTGTATGTTTTTTAATAATATATGGTAAGTAGTTATAGTAATTTAAAATTAATTTTAAAAATAATATTTTTTAATGTGGGAAATTTTATTATAATTAGTTGTCAAATTGGTAGTAAGGATAACCATATGTTGTTGTTAATTGCTTAAAGAAAATTATATTATTTAGAATAACTTGCTAGTGGTTCGTAAGAGGCAGGATTAAGTTTTGGACAGTTAACTTATTTCTTTAAGTTTGAAAAAGACTAGCTCTTAGCCAAACAAAAACAATACTTTAAACCCATTTTAAATTAATATATTAAATAAATTTTAAATTTATATAATAAATATTTAATTTTTTAATTAATAAAATCAAGTATATATATATGAAATGATAGATAATTTATTAATAAAAATGAGATATATATGACCTGATATATGACAGATAGATGGTATAACCTAAAAAAAATGTGCTTATTTTTTACTTTTGTGGTTGGGAGTCATCTTTCTTTCTTTATCTTTAGATAAAGAAGGATCCAGACATTTTCATGTTATATTGTTTTAGATTTAGTAGTTGTTTATTATCTTTTAGATTTTATAAAAAACTATTAAATATTTATATTATATAAGTTAAAGTTATAGAGAATTTATAGAGAATTTTTTTAATTGCTATAGAGTTTTTTTATATTATTATTTAAGTAATGAAGAATTTGTTGAGTAAACAGAGTTTATTAATTTAAAAAATTTAGTTTCTTCACTATAAAAAATTGTAAGGATTGATTCCAAAAATTTAGCTTCAACTTATTTATTAGGTATTTCACTTTTTCCTTCTGAGTAAGTTTTCCATGTAATTGACCTAATTGACCTCATCCTTAATGTGTATAAAAAAGTTGTGCTAATAATTGACCACAATAACTATGACAATAACTTAGGTTTGGGTATTTTTTTTTTAGAGATCTTGATAAATTAAGAACCTCTTATTTACGTTTCACTTCTCCAATTAAGATTTTCGTTACTAAATTTCATTTAAATTTATAATTAAACTTTATCATCTCCATACTAAGATAGGTAACCAATAACAATCAACATAGTAAAACATAAATAATTTGAAAAAAAACAAAACTTGTACCATTTCAACACAAACCATCCATAAAAAAAAAAGTAAACCACAAATGGAGCCCAACCCATTAAGCTACTTAGATAGAGCCTACCTAGCTAAGTAAAGGGGACTTCCCTCTCATCTTTGAGTAAAAACTAGACCATAGTAAAGAATCAAAAACTTGAAACCAAACCCCAAAAAAAAATCTAAATATAGAGACAGGTCGCGAGTGTCTCGTAACTCTAGCATAATGGGCACATGAGAGGAATTATGACAATCATAAATTATTTATTTTCCCTCAAGCCTCATTATCTCCTCCCCGTATCTACCTCGGTGGCTTCCATGCTTGCACTTATAATTAATTGTGGCTTCCATGCTTGCACTTAATTATAATTTAAGACTTAGAGAAAAAGTTTGTCTTCTCAAATAAAGATAAAAACAATCTCATCAAAACTCTGAAGTATGATCTGGAATTCCATTGTTGTCACATGAGAGATACATTTGTCTTTATATCTTTTATCTTTTGGTCTCTTCTATTCAAACAACCCAATGAAAATATTCATTTATCTCTATGGAATTCTAATATTTTATTTTCTCATATCACATGTGGGTTGACTCATACCATCACATACAACTTTATGACCACCCAAACTAATGAGACAATGAGAGGCAGATCCACATTTGGCTGCCTTTCATTAAAGATTTTGTCACTACTCTCTGAATCCATACTGTTACATTCAGAGTGACCAAAATACTTTTTGATACACTAAATAAAATGACACAAAGGGAATTGATGTGAACTTATATGTGTACTTGTGAGCTTTCATCCACTCACACCTTCAACAATATTTTGTTGGCCGGTGGTGCCCACTACGCATCCCACACCGACAATTTGCTCTGTAGAAACTTCCAGGTGTATTGCCATGAGCAGGACCACGACAAGAGAAAGATGTGCAGAACCTTGACCATTAACCTAACCAGATAGATGTGCAGAACCTTGGCCATTAAGCTAACCAGATTCTCGAAGGGAGTGGGTCCTAAATTCTAAGGTCATTAAAAGGACCCAAATATACATAAAAACGCCACATTGTAGGTACACTTTGGGTAACTTTGGCATTTAATGTGCTCGCGATTATTGATGACAAGAAGGTCGTTCCAGGCTTGAGCAAATAGGGTTGTCAAATGCCAACTTACCGATCATATCTAACCAAGAACCAGCTGTCATCAGTGGCGGGCGGAAGGCGTCTGGCCAACTTTAGCAGATTGTACGAACTCCGTGCTATCCGGCTGTGAAACGACGGTACGTCTGAGTCCGTACTCAAAAATCTCCACGACGAGAAAATGCGTCGCGTCGGTCGGTCGAATTCTTTCTTTTCACCGTCTTTGGGATCGCGAAAAGGACCAAATTGGTGGGGGGATCCGCCAAATAAATGACAGATCTTAGAGGGCCCGAGGTTAGCTGTGAATTTACGGTCAAAGCTATACGATCGGTCTTTTAGCTGGCAACTTGGTGAGCAGTCAGGCACCACTCATATCTTTTCTCTACTTGTGAGCAGTCAGACACCACTCATTCAGTTGTGCATGAATTGTTTGGAAGCATGGTGGAAAGCGATGGAACTGGAATGTTTCTTTATCATCATTTCAGATGATCCGTACCGAGCAATCCGTACCCCTCATGATAAAATGGTTAATAATTACCCTATTTACAGAGGCATTCATCCATTTCCCTGTAGCATGCTTTTCCGAATTAAAGCGCAGTATTTTAAGGCGCGAAGAAATGGCTTTTCCCGCTCAGAATATGCACAGGGAAATATGTATTTTGGTGTCTGGATATGAGTGTGAGAATGATTTTTTTAATATGGCCAACAATCAGAAAATGCACACGTATATATGTATTTTGTGTCTGGATATGACTGTGAGAATGATTTTTTTAATATTGCCCAGATTTATCAGAATATGCATAAGTAAATATATATATGTTGTGTTTGGATATGAGTCTGAGAATGATTTTTTTAATATGGTAATTATAGGTAAATAGGTAGTGTTTAGATATGAATGTGAGAATGATTTTTTTAATATGGTAATTATAGGTAAATAGGTAGTGTTTAGATATGAATGTGAGAATGATTTTTTTAATATGATTATTAGTAGTGAAAATTTATTATAACTTAGTTATTTTTGGTTAATTAATTCTCAACAATGGCATAGTTATCACTAATTGTCATCTATATTATAAATTATTAATAGTTGTCATTTACCTTACAAGTCGGCTAATTACTATTATTTAATTCAAAAATAACCAAACCACTTACAATAACTTATTGATGCTTCTTAAATAGACTCTTTACAAAAATATATTTTCTCTCCTAATTTTAATAAAAAAATAAACTTTTATTTCAAAAAAACAAAACTTTATAAAAAATAAATTTCTCTCTTAATTTTTAATAAAGAATAAATTTTAATTTAAAAAAAAAACAAAACTTTGATTCAAAAATATTAGCCTAATCACTTAGAATAATTTACTAGTGCTCCTGCCTAAGTGGCATAATAGAAGAATCCATGAGGCAGCCTTGGGTAGGAGGCAGGATCGATTTCTTATTCATGAAGATCTCTTTCGATCTCTCACCCTATTCAGGTAATGGGTTGGGTCGGGCGGACTGTCAGACCATTTGCCCATTTTTCTTCAAGCCTCGAGTCCTTCCAGGAACCTCGTGCTCCATTCAAATTCAACGCTGGCTACCTAAAAGACTAGGACTATATCAAACTTGTCTCGGATTTTTGGATTGCTCAATCCCCTCTCAGGGAGCAGAATAAAGTTGTTGACTTATGTGGTCGCCTAAACAAGCTCAGAACACTTACTATAGACTGGTCAAAAAGGAAAAAAGTGAGGGATGAGCAGACCATGAAGGATTTAGAAGAACAGATTGCTTACCTTACAGATGATAAGGGGCTTGGGTTCCTCTCAAGTGATACAAAGCTTCATCTAGTTAATTTGGAATCACAGAAAGATCTTATTGGAAAAAGAACTTTGGAGACTTAGAAGCAGAGCTATTTGGCTACAAGCTGGTGATGGCAACAAAAAGTTTTTCATAACTTCGCCAATGATAGAAATACAAATACCATCTGGCAGTTACCAAGGGATCGGGATGGCTAGGCCTCCATCCACCCCCAGTTAGCAAGGATGGGTAATTCACACTTCAAAGAACCATTCACAGTCCCCCGTGCCACCACTCTCCCTGAAATCATTAACCTGGCATGACATTTCCCTAGATTTGTGGATCCATATGACATAGAAGATTTTTTAAAGCATGTCTCAATGGGAGAGCTAGAGAGCACCCTTAAATGGTTTAAGAGGGACAAGAGTCCAGGCCCGGATGGATGGCCTGTTGAATTTTACACTGCATTTCTTGATATTTTGCGGCAGGATCTACTCGTGGTCACTGAAGAAAGCATAATTTTGGGCCGTACCTATGCCCCACTAAATTTCACCTACCTTGCTCTGATCCCTAAAACTGACTCCCTATTTCTTTCAATGACTTTTGGTATATTTCTCTATGCAATTGCCTATATAAAATCATATCCAAAATCATTGCCAACCACTTGAAGCCCATCTTATCTAATCACATATCCCAGGAACAATTTACTTTTCTTCATCACAGACATATCCAGGAAGCTATTGGCTTGGCCCAGGAAGCCCTACACTCAATTAAACTCAAGAAGCTCAAAGGACTGACTCTTAAAATAGATTTATCAAAAGCCTTTGACAAAGTCAGTTGGTTATACATAAGAATGATCCTCACCCATCTAGGCTTTCCCCTGGGTTTCTCGAACTAGATCATGGGATGCATCTCCTCAGTATCTTTTGTTATCCTCATCAATGGATCTACCACTCCCTCCTTTCATGTTACAAGGGGCATAAGATAGGGATGCCCACTATCCTCTCTACTATTTCTTCTGGTCATGGAAGGCTTGAGTAGAATGATTGATTCTGAAAAACAAAGAGGGAGACTCAGGGGATTAAAGATCACTGCAAATTTCAATCTGACACATCTCCTCTTTGTGGACGACATTCTTATCTTCCTAAGTAGAAGTGTACAAGACACCACAACCATGAATGAGATTCTAAATCTTTTCAGCAGTGCCACTGGGATGGGAATAAATAAGGGAAAGTCTACCATCTCATTCTCGGAATGCTCCCAGCAAGAAATACAACTCTCACTTCAAAAATTCCCATTTCAAGTCAATGAAATAAAGGATGGGCTGAAGTATCTAGGCTTTAGACTCAAGCCTGATGGATACAAAATAGCAGACTGGAACTGGCTTATCGCCAAGGTAGAGAAAAGAATCAATATTTGGTGTCATAGGTTCCTATCTAGGGCTGGAAGATTTGATTCTAATCAAATCTGTATTGGAAGCCACTCAAGTCTATTGGATGTCTTTGGCTTGGATCCCAAAGGGGATTCTACACACAATACAACAAGTTTGCTTCCATTTCCTTTGGAAGGGAAGAAAGGAGGGGAAATCATTTGCCTGGGTTAAGTGGAACAGAATCGCCACTCCCAAAAAATGGAGAGATTGGGGACTTAAGCAACTCCCTGCTGGCAGCAAAACAGGGCTAGCTATTACTTAAGCACAAAAGCCTCTGGTCGGAGGTTATCGCCCACAAATACATTTGGCCCATACTCATCACTGATTGGATAAGACGTCCCTCCTAGAGCAAGAAGGGTATCTATGTCATATGGAGAGCCATCCTAAATACTTTGCCCATTATAAAGGATGGACTCATATGGAAAATAGGAAATGGGGCTTTAGTCCGTATTGGGATAGATCCCTAGACCAGAAGTGGGAACACATATCAACTCCCACCTGAGCTACTAAATCATTTAAACATTAGAGGCATTAGATATATTGAACAACTCCACGATCAACAAAACTCTACTTTCCTTTCTCAAGCTTGCCTCTCTGGGGAGAACTGGAACATACCCTTTGAATGGGATAGGACATGGTAAAATTTCCTTCTAGCCCTCATAGAACCACATGTAAGACTAATTAATCAAGAGGATGAACTTATTTGGGGACACTCAAAAAAGGGCCAATACTCCTCTAAATGGGGCTATGACATCATTGTTGCTGGTTCAAAACCGGAAAGCTTAAAAAGTTGGTGGAAGCCTCTCTGGAAACTGAAATCCCCCATGCGCACAAGACTCCTGATGTGGTGCATTCTTGAAAACAAAATTCCCTCGAGAACTTATCTTAGAAAGAGGGCTTTCACTGCTCCTACCTGGTGCGGTCTCTGCCATCAGGAGGAGGAAATGGTACAACATCTCTTCCTCACTTGCCCCATTCCAATTTCAATATGGACACAAGTTCGTACAACTCTAAACATAAACAAGAGCTGGCAAGGAGAAGACTTACTAACTGCTTGGGACACTTGGTGGGGAGAAGCAGCGGAACCAAAGACAAGAAACTTACCCGTTCTGGTCTCTTGGCATATCTGGTTGAAGCGAAATCTCATAATATTTCAAGACAAACCAGTAATTTGGAATCTTGTCCCACCAAAAATCTATTCAGCTTATGAGGAATTACCTGTAGAGGAAAATACCAACAGGCCTAGGATTATAAGATAGGAGAAGATTGACAAGACAATACCTTGGGCCTATTTTAATGGGGCTGCTCAAGCCCATGGCTGTGGGGGTGGCATCATTTTCCATCTCACCAAATCAGCATGGGATTAGGCCATGGAACAAATAATCATGCTGAACTGATTTCTCTTCGACATCTGATTTACTTTGCTATACATCAACAATGCAGGAAATTACAAATTTATGGGGACTCAAAGAATGTGATTCACTGGTTTAATAACACTACCACTTGCAATGCTTACTCTCTGAGATCTATTATGGATGAAATTGTTTTTTTAAAACATATTTTGATCAGATTTCTTGCTCTCACATCTACAGGGAGAGAAATGAAAGAGCAGACAAGCTTTCGAAAGGAGCGACGAATCGTCCTCTAGGAGATTGGCTGATCATAGAACACACACCAGCAAGAACAAATCAGTACTTCCATAGACCATATATTGACACGGAAATTCAGAGGGGGAACAACCCCTAATTTTACAGAAATTTTGTTTACAATTTTGTTTATAATATAGATTGATAAATAGATGTAAATTTTTGATATTACATAACATTCATCACCATTTGGATGACATTTTGGTTTCTTTTTGGAATTGAAAATAGCATAGTACACCCCTGGGGGTCTTGGTCACAGTACAACGTATGCCCATGGGCATCTACAGTGTGTAATTTCACCTATAATGAAATTATGATTTTCTTCTAGGAACAAAAACTTACTAGTGCTCCTTTGAAAAAAAAATAGAGTCATTAGAAAGGTGAAATCCTACTCTTAATAAAGAATAAACTTTTATTTTTACACCACCTTTTCAATTTCAAAATTTGAAACTTAGAAAAAAACAATATTAAGAGTCCTTACAAAAGTAGAATTTCTCTCCTTAAGAATAAACTTTTATTTTTACAACAACTTTTCAATTTTAAAATTTGAAACTTAGAAAAAACAAATTTTAAATCATACTGGTGGATGGCCAATTTGTTAATAGAATTGGGTGAATTTTTTTTCAAGAAATCCAACTGGTGTCTAAATCTTTTTTTGATTGTAGAAATGATTCAGCACCATCAATAACCTGAACGTAGAGACATGTAAAATGTTGAAACTTGACGGTTGTAACCCAGATTTTCAAAAATCTCTAAAACATTTTCTTAAAATCATATAGAAATTTCTATTATTTTTTAGGAGAAATTATAACATGTTTAGACTATGCCTATTAATTATAAATAATAGACTAGGCCTATTAATTATAAATAACACTGTTGATTAGAGTCTTTTTCTAAATTAATGTGCAATAGTTTTAGGCAAGAAGAAATGGGTTTCACTAGTCATAATATGCACAGATAAATATGTATTTTGTACTTAGATATGGATATGAGTGTGAGAATGATTTTTTTAATTAGAGGAAGATTTATTATAGCTTGCTTAGCTATTATTTGTTGATATCTACAAAGTAAACGAACTTATAGCTATTATTCAATTTAAGAACACTTAAACTATTTAAAATAGCAGTAAACTAGCTTATAGCTATTATTCAATTCAAGAACACTTAAACCATTTAAAATAGCAGTAAACTAGATTGTAGCTATTATTCAATTCAAGAACACTTAAACCATCTAAAATAACAATAGACTCCTTAAAAAGTAGACTTTTTTTCTACATTTAGTAAAAATTAAAGACTTTTGTTTCAACTAAAAGCCTCTGCATTTTAAGATTTGAACTTTTTAATGAAAACAATTTTAAATCATATCTTTAATTATTTTAAATTTTTATCAATATAAAAAGAGAATCATTCATCAATTTCCCTCTAGCATTTTTTTTTAATAAAATTAAACATATTAGTTTAATGCTCAGAGAATGGTTTAGATGCGAAGTGCACTAGTAAAATATATATGTGTGTCTAGATATAAATGTAAATGTTTTTTTTTATTTTTATGTTTAGAAAATTTATTCACAAATCATCCATATTGTCATCTGTAATAATCATATTCTTATTATTTTATCAATATTTAATATCATATCAATATTTAATTATAAACAATACCCTGTATCTCTTTTTACAGAGGCATTCATCAATTTTCTTTTAGCATTTTTTTATAAAATTATCAATTTTCTTTTAGCATTTTTTAATAAAATTAAAGCACAGTAGTTTAAGACTCAAAGAAATGATTTTTAGTCATCAGAATATGCACAAGTAAATATATATTAGGTGTCTCCATATAAGTGTGAAAATGTTTGTTTTTTTTTTAATATTTGGAAAATTTATCACAAATCAATTGTCAGTTGTCAATCTGTAATAGTGGGACCAATTTATTTATAACTATTTATAAATGTAAGCTGGCTCATCACTATTATATAATTCAAAAACAATAAAACCATGCTCCATCAGTCAGTACAAAAATATTTATGTACTTTTGCAAAAAAACCCTAAACTTTAGGATTTGAAACTTAATTTGAAACTAAAAAAACAAATTTCAATCATACTCTTGAGATTTTATGTTTATAGAAGTTGAAATTCCAAAGCACGAAAAAAAAAAAACAGATCCATTTATAGAGTTACCTCAAAATATACATTACTGCATCCAGTTAAAGAATGAATAGTTTAACAAGACACGCAGACGCAGGACATGATACAATCACAGCGATAACTAGTAGTATACGTATGAAATGTGATAATGGCCGGTCGAATAGTGGCCGGGGTTGTCGAGTTTGTCATCCGGTCAACTAATTTCTAAAAGGACATGCCTTCGAAACCTGAGAAATAATGCAGTCGCGAATCGATATATTTGGCCTTGCCCATCTCATTTCTTTTGTGTACTCAATGGCCATGATAATGATGAATCAGATATCTGGTCAACTAATGGTGTAAATATTTTTAATTCATAATTTAATAATTAAATTATTAATACTATTAATTTCTAAGCTGTTTAGAATCCATTTTATTTTAATTTATCATATTTCTAAGAAATCAATGGCCTCTTACTTGTATTTTAAAATTTATAGTGATTATATTTTAATCGGTTTTACTTCGTATTTTTAAATTTTATAAGTGATTAAATATTTAAATATTAGTTATTAAGAAAAATAGTAACTAAATTTCTTTTTATTAAGTGAATTTTTGTTTAGTTAATTTTAAAACAACCTTTATTAACTCTATATTGAAAATGGATGAAATCACAGATCATCCTCACACTAACATATAAAATAGACCTCAAAATTGTTGAACAATAAAGAAAACCAATTATTCAATATTCCCACAACGTATAATATATTCAATTTTTTTTTATGTAGAACTACTCCTATCTTATTTTACCAAAGATTGAACATGAATTTAATTTGTATATTAATATTTATTTATTAAGAATTAGCACATAGAAATATCTATTTATTAAAACCACGGTTAGGATGTGCATGGAAAGAAGGAAAAGGGTAAGTAATTTAATCTTTATTAATTAAATTAAAATAATATAAAGTCATTGAAGTGGAGAGTTATGAGTAGTAATGCTTTAGTAGGATGGGCTTTCATAGATATATCATTTTAAAAATTCCAAAAATATTTACATTGAATATGGTTATGTTTTATTGAGAGTAATATGAGATATAAAATAAGATATTTTGTAATGTTGGTTAATTTAAAAGTGATAGTAAACTAATAAGAACTATAATATAAGATGATTTTTCATAATATAGAAAACAAGCCTTGACAACTAAAATCAAAGTGTAGTGAATATGAATATGTACCTTGTACTTTGTCCCCTAAGCTTAAGTTGCATCAATTTCTTTCCTAATATTAAATAATATAGAGTAGTTGTTGCATCACTTTCTCAGCTAATGTTAAATAATATAGAGTAGGTGTTGCATCAATTTCTATGATATAATTTAATAACATAGAAAACACATACTTTTGGCAACTAAAATTAAAGTGCAATGAATACCTTGTACCTTGACCCTCCATAAATCATCATAAGCTTACATTACATCAATTTATTTGTTAATATTAAATAATATAGATGGGTGTTGCATCAATTTTCTATGCTAATATTGAATAATATAGAGTGGGCGGTGCATCCATTTCTATGAAATGATTTTAGTAACATAGAAAATAAATGCCTTGACAATTAAAACTAAAGTGTAGCTAATAGGAGCATGTACTTTGTACCTTGTACCTTGACCCTCCATAAATCATTATAAGCTTAAGTCGCATTAATTTCATTGTTAATATTAACTAATATAAAGTAGGTGTTGCATCAATTTCTCTGCTAATATTAAATAAAATAGAGTGAGTGTTCTTGCCACTGTGTATGTATAGAAGATGAAACCATCAATGAATAAAGTTCAAAGTGAAACATGGAACCAAAAATCAATAATAATATAGTGAATTTGCATAGTAATATTAATACATGATAGCTATTGATAGTTCAATTTACTATAAATGAGTAGAAGACATGGAATGTAGATTTAAGATAACAATCTAAATTGAAAAATGTGATTGGTGAAACTTTGAAATTACAATGCTCTAGTGGAACCAAACAACACTAGGTGACTAGCGGATCCTTGTTAGATTCCTAATAAGATCATTGTTTTCGACATGAGTTGAACACACAAAATATACCTTCTAATATCCATTTCAGTATGCTTCAAATTGACAATCCAAACTTGATATAGTATTTTGAAAGAAATCTAATCAATGAAGTAAGCTAAACCTAACATTGCAATTTCCATTAAACCCCAATGGGATATGGATAAAGAGCTTAATATGTCATTAGTTTTGGAATGGATCTAACCCTTGCCTTGATTTTATTAGCTCTAAAACAAGCTATACTACCTTTTCCTTTACCATAAAAGGAGTTATGAAGGACATCATTACAATCTTCTTATAATTAACACCAAGTTTTGTCAAACTACAATGCAATTTAATCCCATGATTGAACAAAATCCCATGTATTTTCCATCCCCATTAGACATGTAACACTACAAGTTGGTCCCTATATGTAATTGTACATATTATGGTTAGGTTGGTGAGTGAAGTTATGTTGGCCCTATGTGCCAATGTTCATATGTTTTGGGGATAAAGTGCTTGTGTGACTTTAGGTTGGACAACCTACGTGTTGATAGTAGTGTAATATGTGTTCACACTTAGGCATTAATAAAGTACATGTTGGTAGGGGGACTAAAATGATTGGGGGCTAAGACAACATGAGAGGGAAATGAGAGGGAGATAAAGGGGACTAGATGGGCCAAAACCATGAATAATATTATTTTATACTTATATAGGTACTTTAACCTTAGGATCATTGTAACATCCCTTTCTCTAATCCCAAAGTTTTGTAATGTAATTAAAGGAGGATAATGTTGGGTAGCTAACATGGGTATATTTCCTAATTGTTTGATGTAATATTTTATTGATCTAATTATAAAAACCTATACAAATCTCAATATTTGGAAGCGTAACTTGCTAAGGAAGCTTATGAGGGAGATTGGGAAGTTTCCAAGCATCCCTAAATTTAATGTTTTGACACCCCTCCCGTAATGTGTTTGTTGAGCTAACAACTATTCTAGCAATTGTGAGAGAATGGGAAGGATGTGTAGGACCCTACTAATCATCAGATACATTACCTCATGATAGAGCCTTGTTGACCTCATAGCCCAAGAAGGGACCGCTGTCCCATGAAGCAACACTCATGCAAAGGGGAGAAGTAATTTTTCCTTGAGTTTTGGAAGTTGAAGGGAGAGTGATGATGGTATTAGATTGAAGACAAAGATCTACACCTTATGTGTAAACTAAGACCCTTGTAAGCTTGTGAACTGGAGAGCTATAACCCCATGAACCTCTAACTTTTTTTAGACACTGGAATGCAAAGTCCAGGATTGAATTGAGATAATAGAGGAAAACCAGTGTGAGGGCCTTCTACCTAAGTTGAGTAGACCAAGAAGAATTCAACCCCTTGCTTATGTTTGTGTAGGTGAAGCACTGGCAAGAGGGAGGATTACTCAGCAAACCATAGGGAGAAGCAGATGGCTCTTCCTTACTATTGTGTAGGCCCTCAGTGGCCATATTTTGTTGTGTATTTAGCATATACTTAGTGCTTGAGTGGTAACTTTTATGTTTCCTAGCTAGTGAGGGAGACTGACCTTCATTCTCTATACTTGAATTGGCATGTTAGAAATATAGCAAGAAAAGGCTCAATTTTGACTTGTGCCTTAGTCAAATTGAGTAATTCAATTTTCCACATCAACATGATGACTTGGATGGTAGTTATCTAGAGCGGCGTGGTCTTTTCTACTAGTTATCTCAGTAAATTTGAGTTATAGGCTTGGAGTAGAGTTGTGCATGCAACGATTGCTAAATTTGGTAATCTACTTTAGTTATTTTTAGTTGAACTCAGTTAACTGAGCTCAAGTAATTAGTTAAATCAGTTAAAGGTTAGTTGAATAGTTAAGATTGTTGTCAACTCACTGATCTCTCAGTTGACTAGTCAATCAACTAAAAATAGACACAATCATGCATGGAATTTCAATTGCCTAGTTGAAGTGGAAGAAAATACATGTTTGTATTTATATTTGTATATTGTTGACAGTACAATGCTTTTGCACTAAGCAAGAGATTAAGTCCTTGGGAATTTCACAAGAAAATAGGAGGAAGCTAGGGCCTTGAAATGGCTAAGTGTAGGCCAGAGCAAGACAATCAGTAGGAGAACAGGTTTACAGTGTAGGGTTTGCTTCGGGATTGAAGCAAGACATTATAATAGTTTCTCATTCTCATCTAATTAATGAAAATAAGTGGAGGGGTTTTTCCCAGTTGGGTTCCCCTATTAAAAATTTTTGTTCTTGTGGTTGTGGTGGTTGCATGTCATTGCATGTGTTTCTAAATTGTGATTTCCATTTCGAAGAATAGTAGAGGAAATTTTTAATCTCTTGATTTGAGTTTGATTTCATTAGTAGTAGAAAATTTCTATTATTTTCTACATGGTATCAGAGTATAAATCACAATAGAAACCGGTCAATAGATCTTCTCCTTTAGAGATTTCAATTTGCAGATTCAGTGAAGCAGTTTTCCTTCTGTGGGGGAAAATGTCTTTTAACAGATTGAGATTGGAGTATGCCCTAGAGGGAACCTCATGTTGGGTGTGTGTTATATTCTTTCCATGATTACCCCACACATGGGGGGGATGTAGCCCCCCTGTATATTGTGTAGGGTACATCAGGGGGGTCACATAGTGGGTGGCTAGCTCCCCTGTCAAGGGGAACACTGGGGGGGTAGCCCCCTACACGGGGTCTAGGGCAGCGCACCGAGAATTTTTTTTTTGGACCCTATATTAGGCGGGCAGACCTACCTATGTTTTTGTGCATGGATTTCACACATGGTTTTGGGATGATGGGTTTTTATCCATGGTATTTTGTAGATCCGGTCAAGGGGACTACGATTATGTTCTAATCGAGGGTTAATGGATTGGGGTTTATGGATGCTTCAACATGTATATATATGTATAGTAACATTGAAAGGGATATAATGAAAAATCAATGGCAGTCCCAATTTTGGGATCCAGGGGAAAACCTTTGTGTATATCTGTTTTATGTTTTATGCTCTCGTCATTGTTTATTTTTTGTTTTTTAGAATTTGTATGCAGGTAATTTTTGTATGGGGTTAAAACCTACATTTGGTATCATAGTTGTTTCAACTTCAAGGGGATGCCTTTTCTGCTGAGTGGTTTTTCTTAGGCTTGTGGGAAATCTGTGAGATCGATTCTTGTGGTGAAAGAAGATGGAGAGTAGTGAAAAGATAGAAATTGAGAAATTTAATGGTCAAAGTCTTGAGTTCTGGAAAATCAAGATGAAGGATCTGTTGGTGGATAAAGATCAGTGGAACGTGGTAGATCCGGGTACTAAACCAACAACAATGTCAACTAAAGATTGGGCGAAGTTAGATCAGAAGGCATAAAACACAACATGATTGTGTGTCTCAATTTTAGGATTGTTGAATGTATCAGGGGAAGCTTCAGTGAAGGCTTTGTTGGACAAGTTAGGGATTTTGTACCAATTTAAGTCTCTGGTGAAAAAACTGTTCCTACGGAAAAAGCTATATAATCTGAGGATGAAAGATGGATGCTAGGTGATAGAGCATATGAACGCCTTTAATATTGTGGTAAGCCAGTTATTATCTATTGATATTAAAATTTCAGATGAAGATAAGTGCATCAGTTTGTTTTGTTCTCTACCAAATTCGTGGGATAGTCTAGTTGTTGTAATAGGTAACAATGCAATTGTCTTGCAGTTTGATGAAATAGTCTCATCCTTGTTGTCAGAGAAGATGAGACAGGAAAATATGGAGGGAAAAAATGGTGATGCCTTGTTTGTACGAGGACGGTCCCAAAATAGAAACAAAAATAAATCCTCAAGTTGGACATCTAAATCTAGTGGGAGATCTAAATCTCCAGGAAAACCTGTAAAGATGTGCTAGAAATGCGGAAAGGAAGGACACTTCAAAAGGGATTGTAAATCTAAAGCGCCTAAGAAAGGAAAGGTATATGATGATGCTCCTTATGTAAAGGGGAAAACCATCTTAGATGAAGGTAGGGATGTGTACTTAGCTTCTTCTTCAAGGATACATGTAGATCATGAGGCATGGTTGATTGACTTAGGTGCATCCTTTCACTTAACTTCCCATAGGGAGTGGTTTTGCAAGTATGATAAATATGATGGTGGTGATGTATTCTTAGGGGATGGAAAGAAGGCTAGAATTGTTGGTTGTGGAAAATTCAAGTTGAAGTTGCAAGGTGGAAGGATTAGAACACTTCCGAGTGTTTTGTATATTCCTGCATTGGCCAGAAATCTAATTTTTGTAAGCTAGCTAGATGATGCAGGTGTAAAAATAGTGTTCGTGAATGATACCTACAAGATGGTTCAAGAAACACTGGTATTGATGCTGAGAGTTCAGATTGGAACTTTGTACAAGCTTCAGGGTAGCACTGTTATTGTTGGGTGCAACAATTATGTGGTTCCTGAAGTGGAGCAGAAAATCTAGTGGTCTCTGGAGAAAATACCATGATATGGCATCAAAGGATTGGACATATTGGAGAGAAGGGCCTTCGAATACTTCATGGTAATGGTATGGTAGAAATTTCATCTAATTTCTATCTGGATTTTGATTTCTGTGAAAATTGTGTATATGGGAAGCAAAATTGGTTGAGTTTACCCTCTGGTTCTAAGAGGGTGAAACAAATATTAGAGATTGTACACAATGATGTGTTTGGAGCTATGTCAGTTCCATCTCTGGGTAAGTCTGTGTGCTATGTATCATTTATAGATGACTTTTCAAGGAATACATGGATATATTTCCTCAGGAAGAAATCTAAAGTCTTTGACAAGTTTAAAGAATTTAAGGCTCTGGTGGAAAAACAGACAGAGAAGAAGATAAATGTGCTAAGGACAAGTAACAGTGGAGAGTTTTGCAAGAAGGAATTTGAAGAGTTATGTAAGAAGTGTGGTATAGCACCACAAAAGACTAATCCATAGACACCTGAGAAAAATGGAGTCGTAGAAATAATGAATAGGACATTGATGGAAAATGAAAGAAGCATGCTCAATGGTGTCAGGTTAGGACAAGAATTCTGAGTAGAGGCGATGGAGACTGCATGTTACCTGGTCAACAAATCACTTTCATTAGCGTTGCAGGATAAGACTCCACAAGAGGTATGGACTGGTAAGAAACCCTCTCTTTCAAATCTGAGGGCATTTGGATGTGATGCACATGTACATGTTCCAAAGTAGAAAAGAACAAAGTTAGATAGTAAATCTGAAAGGTACATCTTTATTGGGTATAAGGATGGTTTAAAAGGTTATAAGATTTGGAACCTAGAAACAAGGAAGGTTGTGTACAGATGAGATGTGGTGTTTAGAGAGGTGTTATTAAACTTGACGTCCTACCAAAGGAACCTAAGAAGATAGACTTTGAGCTAAAGGAGGAAGAATCATACTCTACATCAGAAGAGGAATCAGAAGATGGAGAGCCACAAACTTTAGCTATGAGAAGATCAATTCAAGAAAGAAGGAAACAAAAAAGGTATAGTCTATCTGCTTTCTGTTCAAATTTTGCTTTATATATTACTAATGATGATCCCAGAATTGTGAGGGAAGTAGTAGATTCAGAGGATAGCAAAATCTGGAAAGATGCCATGGTTGATGAAATGGCATCTTTGCACAAAAACGAGGCTCGGGATCTGGTTGAATTGCCAGCTAGAAGGAAACCCATTGGCAGCAAATGGGTGTTTAAGAAGAAGATGAATGAAGAAGACAAGGTAGAGAAATACAAAGCTTGGTTGGTAGTAAAAGGTTATTACCAGGTGTCAGGAATTGATTTTGGTGATATTTTTTCTCATGTTGCCAAGGTAGCTTCTATTAGATTACTTTTATATGTTGCTATTTCTTTTGATTTTGAGGTAGAATACATGGATGTGAAGACAACTTTTCTTCACGGGGATCTAGAAGAAGATATCTACATGAACCAACCTGGAGGATTTGTAGTGAAGGGTAAGAAAGAACTAGTATGCAAGTTAAAAAAGTCTTTGTATGGGTTAAAAAGGTCAACAAGGATGTGGTATCATAAATTTGATACGTTTATGCGAGTAATTGGCTTCACTAGAAGTAACGTATATCATTGTGTGTATTTTAAATTAATTGGTGATCATGTTATTTATCTAGTCTTGTATGTGGATGATATATTGCAGGTTGGAAATGACAAAGAAATTATCCAGGATTTGAAGACCCAATTGTCTTCCAAACTTGACATGAAATATATTGGTGATGCAAACTATATTTTGGGCATGAAAATTAAATGATATCAGGCAAAGAGGAAACTATGGTTAAACCAAAGGAAGTATGTGAAGACAATACTGTAGAGGTTTAATATGTAGGATAGTAAACCAGTGAAGGTTCCTATTCCTATAGGTGTAAAGTTATCTGTTGAACAGTGTCCCAAGACACAAGAAGAGGAAGATGAAATGTCTCGTGTTCCATATGTAATTCCAGTCGATATCCTCATGTATGCAATGGATTGTACTAGGCCAGACATTGCACATGCAGTGGGACTATTGAGTAGGATTATGTCAAAACTAGGGAAAGAGCATTGGACAACAATGAAGTGGGTTTTAAGGCATTTTTGTGGCACTAGTGATTATGGTTTTTGCTATGATGAGCCTCATCATTGATCTAAAAATGGGGGCGCTAAAGGTTTCTTTTCAAGCTTACAAGAACCTCTCCCACTTCCAAAGCTTAAATGTTCCCAAGATCTGGTGATTAACTAGTTACAAAATTAATAATGTGCTTGAAAATAAGGTGTATTATGGTGTTTATTTTTTATTATTTATGTGCTTTAAAATTCTGTTGTTTATGTTGATATAACATACATATAACAATAAAATTACAGCAAATAACAAACACATAAGGCAACAATTTTAATGTGGAGTTCACCCAAAACTCTTGGGCTACATCTCCTTGAGCTCTAGTCAACTCAACTAGGCTCTCTAGGATTATGGAAAAGTCCTTTTACAAGCTCCACACTCAACTCCACTATATTACAAAGAAACAATGGGCTTAGAACACCATCTCATCCCTGGCTCTGAAGCTCTGAAGATTTCTGGCTCTGGCTCTGGCTCTAACTCTTGTCTCTGGCTTTGGCTTTGGCTCTGGCTCTCACTCTTGGCTCTGGCTCGTGGCTCTGGCTCTGGCTCTAGATTTGGCTCTTTCTCTAGCTCTTGGCTCTCAGCTTTGGCTTCCCTAAGCTCTCTCTCTCAGCCTCTGCGTGCCTTTGTAATTCACTTGACTTCTAAGCAATTCTTCAGCAACCTTCCAGTGACCTCTTTCAGTCCTCCAACTCTCTCAGCAACCTTCAGCTCTCTGTGTTTTTATCATGCATCGGTTACAGTCCTCCATCATTAAAGAACCTGACTGTTTCCTCACAAGAATCCATTTACAAATGGAAAGGAACAAGTGGGCAGGGAAACCCAGTCGTTTTGCATTCCTTTGGTTGTATCAGCCAAATAACGGAAATACACAGGAAATGCACACAAAACACATCATGGGCCTTTAGCCTAGACTTCAAATATTATGGAATCGGCCCTATAAACCTATCAGGTCCGTCTAAATATCGCTTAGGCGGGAGGTCTAAAAACCTCAATACACGAGAATACACAGAAATCCCGAATTCCCAGATTTCAAAATCTATGAAATCGTGTCTATAATCCCTTACGGGTCTGCCATCCATTGTAATATTGCAATCTCTTCATTGCATGGCCAAATGGGTAAAAACCCATTTACACGGGAAAAATAAGTGTCATAAAATTTATTTTAATAAGAATAACGTCACTATTCCCCTGTTGATCTTAAGTTGAGAAAATGGAGTCCACCAACCAAGGATTTCCCCTTAGGGGAAATCCTAGTGTTTTCTCCTCTTGGGGAGATGTTGGTGCACCTCATATGGCCACATTGTCCCTTCCAGAACTGACAATTGGCCTGCTAGTATGGCTCTTCTCGACTTTTGTCGTTCAAAGCACCATGATTCCTGAGCAATCAAATCAACAACTAGATGATACTAGGGTTACCCCTCAACCTTCTACTTTTTTTGTTTCTCCCTCTCCTTCTTCCTCTTCGCTTAGTGAAGCTAGTAAAACTAAAAACCAAGTAACTGAGAAGAAGAAGAAAGGGAAGAAGAAGAAGAAGAAGAAGGAGCCAACGGTAAAAAGGGGCAACCATGCATCGTCTAGTGAAAATCCACACACTGCACCGTCCAAACCTAAATCTCCATGTGTCATTTGCAAAGGAGACCACTATCATCGAGATTGTCCTTGCATCCCATGGATCTTAAGGGATTGGTCTCCCCGCTTGCACAATCCAGTGTCCTCAACCTCTGACGATCATGTTAAAAGTACATCATCAACTAGTGAAAATGAAGTCATTGGACAAAAAGGAAGATCTAAGATTCCTTGTAGACTGTATGAAGGTGATCATGCTATCCACCATTGTCCCTTCTTAGATGAAGCTAAAAGAGTCTTGGATAACCATCTTGCTTCACCGCTACGGCTTCCTCTTGGATGCAAGAAACTCTTGCCAAGTCCATCGTTAGTTGAAAATCCGACTCCCAAACCTTTGTGGTCAGTTGAAGCATCTATCATTGGAGATAAACACTCTGAGTCCACTCCGGACCAAATTCAATAGGTCTTGATGGCAGTCGACCCAGTCTTGTCTTCAGAAGGTCTACCTTCAGATGATATAGTCACCAAAGAAAATCAGAACGACACCGTTCAATTTCTCTTCGTAAACATAGACTCCAATGAACATGGGGCAATCTACCCATTCGTTCACTGCAGGAAGGAAGTTCGTCAGAGATGTATTCGACCATTTATTCAGTTCCACCTCCAAGCAACCTAGTCGTTTCCTTCGATTGGAATATACTAGGCAGACCGCATCTACCATCTAATGTACCATTCCAAGTCATAGTACAAGCTTACAGAATGGTCATGGTCGGTACTATCATAGATGAAGGGGCTTCTATGAGTATCCTTTCCTCAACTGCTTGAAAAGCACTTGGTTCGCCATCGCTTCTACCTGAGATGCAAAATCTGATAGGCTTCGACAAAGGAACCAATCGACTGCTAAGGATCCTTCCAAATTTGCCTATAACTTTGAGAAGGAAAACTGTTTATCTGAATGTAATGGTAGTCCAAGGACCTTTGGATTACAATCTACTCCTTGGGCGTGATTATATTTATAGCATGGGAGCCATTGTTCCTCACTCTTTCGAGTAATGTGTTTTCCACATGAAGGCAGAATGGTCCAGCTCATAGACCAGCTTTCATTCCCCGGGTCACACATAGCTAATAGTCAAGTGCCATCCCTAACTGGTCTTTTTGCGTAAGGAATTTCTCATCAATCTCCAGTCAATCAACTTGATGAGCACGAGTGAATCAGTGATTGTGACTAAAACCCAGGGGGAATGTGCCCTGGTCTGCTTTGGCAGGAAAACCCTAGTTATAAGGTGGGTGTCCATGTAGAAATATGACTAGTATGACACACCCATCCATTTAGGAAAATGGGATTAGACTGGAATAAGATACCTCTGCCAGAAGGTAGGCCTTTCCCGACAGAGCAAGTGATTTGTCTGCAAATTGAAGGGTAACCTAGAAACTCTACTTCATTATACCTGGGGGCATACAAACATTTTTGCATGAAAGTGAAAAGCGACCATTTATTTTCTTAGTGTATAGGTTCTTAACCCTTTAAACTCATAGGATTGGTCATTCCTAGCTTACATAATGAAAGGATCCAGAGCAAAGTTTCGGATGGGGCAAGCTCTCTTAAAAATGTACCTATCAATGATACATCCTTATTATATGACTGGCACGAGCAGTTTTATGCGAAGTTCAAGCTCGTTAAAAAATAAACCTAGCAATGAGCATATGTTCCACCAGAGTTTAAGCTCATTAGAAAATGAACCCACCTTCGGTAAATAACCATTGTGATTGCATTATCATCAACTTTTGAGCCTTGGTCATGTTCTTACCATCACCTCCACTCTGTTTTAGCCGATCATATTCCTCCATTTGATTGTTTACCCCTTTTGAGGAACAGCCGGGACGAGTGATTCTATTAGCCATCTTCTTTACACTGTTGTGTTTGGAAAGTTCCAAACCTTACCTGGAACCAGCTGATACCCGAAAGTATCACTCCTCAAAAAGCGAGTCTCCTTTAAGCTCTTTTCATCTGACTCATAAAATATGAAAAGATTGTCGAGCAATTGGTATCTCCAGCTTGATAAAGTGATAAGAAGTGTTATCCCTCCTCTAGATTTTAATCTTTTTGGACCTGAGGGATCATTACATAAAAAGATCGAGTGCTTGTCTTGTTCGGCTCATTAAAACTATCGAAAATTCATCCCTTTCGTATTATTTTATACTTTTTTCAGACTTAAGGGATTATATGGTGAAAAGGGATTACTAGAGTTTCCTTTCTGTCTCTTTTCAGACTCTCTAAAATTGAAAAGGACCGAGTTATCTTTGTCATTAAACTCGTTAAAACAATAGTGACAAACTTGTCCATGCAGACAAGAGCGAGTTTCACTATCGCTAGGCTCGTTAAAACATAGCGACGGGTTTGCCTAAAGGGAAAATTATAGAACAAGCATATGTTATCCTCCTTAAGCTTGATAAAAATAAAGAGGTACTGGTTAGCAATGACTTGGGAAAAATTGGGAAGAAAACTTGAAGAAACTTTATTGGTAGCAAGTCGCTCTTGAACATGACTCTTTCACTCCATCACCATGATTGAGTCGGGTTGGGTTATTCCATTCACCGGTCATATCACCATTGGTCCACCGTACCATCCATCTTTAGGGTTAATGCTACCAATCCATTTTATTGTTGCCGATATGTTCAAGAGAAGTCGCTCAGAGAATTCACCAACCCAGCTTGTATCTCATCCGCTGCAATACCTTCACTCTTCATTCCTTTCATGACTACCACCCTGAACCTTGTATCATCAGATTTTTTTCACCTCCACCAAATCATTTGCTTCATTCCATGTCATAGATGTGGGATTCATTAAGGCCCTCCTATGACGGGCCACTTCTTGTCGACATTAGCTCATTATCCAAGAAGTTGACCTAGGGACAACCCTTTCAGTACTTTGAAGCTTGCATGCCTCAATGGAAAGTTTCTCACTTCCGGTGACAGGTTTACATCAATGGCCTTCGACCGAAAGATTTTGCGTGGTGTTCGATGCTAAGTCCCATTTTCACACCACATGAATTGTACTACCGTACCTTGAGGGTCATCATCATTATCGGTGATTCCTATCATGCCTGTTAATAGCTTACATCATTAGCTGGTAATCAGGTGATGTATTTCCATGTTCGACTCTAGAACATCTTTTCACATGGATCGACTTGTACTTTGGGCGAAGATTGAATGCGTTTAAAGACCCTGGATCTAGTTTCATCCATCCGGACTGCGATATATTTAGGAAAATAAAGACATCAAATGTACATCATTGCTACACAAACAATCATTCAAGCCAAAGGATGATGGCTCTACCAGAATCATCAGTCTACCACACAGATAGTTGTCTATCCTATGTACATGAGAATGAATTTATAAAGCTAAGCATGGGAATGCCCACCTCAGCTAGATTATGAAAATATTATGAAGATAATGTATTATATTGTATCTTATTACAGGTCTCCTTCTAGTTCGAAAAACCTCGGATCCTCATGATAAAGCATTTCACTCGACATCAAAAGATTTATGACCTCATGCTTTAGGGGGAAACTGTTATAGACATATTTTGGCACTGCTTAAAGGTCCACAAACCGAGGGCTTCTAAGTCCCTAAAAATTTTGTCTCATATAATAAAGGAACAAGGTCAGCTGATTACATCATCTCCCATATGTTCTCCATGAAAAATTGCTCAGAACTGGTCAAAATTGACCATAGAGTCTACTCAGTGCTAAGGGTGCAATGCATCTCACCTGCCACATGCAAAAACTATGATGCATACTGAAAAGCCCTTCTGTAGGCTGCGATGAGTGAGAGCAGACAAATGGCAAAAGCAGTTGGCTAGGTGGAAACTGAGAGAATCTTCTAGAAATTGCCCATTTGACACTTGCCTCTCTGAATTCGCCCAGTGATGAGTAAGAGATCATGAAATCTCCAAGTGGAATTAAGAACTATCAGAGAAATGACACTAATCAAATGCCCAGAAGCTGACTCACCCACCTGAAAACATCTATATATGGATCCCTCATCCTAGAGATCTAGAGGTTGGAATTTTGCATCTTGTAAAGAAGTGTTATTGGTTTCTTTGTGGAACATCATAGTGTTGGGTGATCTAGGCTTTTCAAAAGGTGAAGAAGGGCTTTCATGCTGGGAGGATGACATTGGGTCAAATCAATGGGTTGCAATCCTCTCTTCTACTCCTTCTATCAATAAAGCTATTTGGGTTTTCCTCTACATTATTGTATGTTTGAGTTGATATATGCATTTGTGTGGTCAATATATATCTGGTCCTATATTGTTTATGATTGTAGGTCTCTGTGCTTTGATGGTGCTATGCTGCTTTGAATCTATAGGTGTTCTTTGAAGCGGGATAAGCAAGGAAGAAGCGGCAAAGATCTGTCAGAGGGGAGAGGAAACAAGGAAGGAGCCAAAGGAAAGACTGATGTTGGTACTCTTTGCTTCTCTCTCATCTACTTCTCATAAAGAAAAATGCAAGTAACTTTAGCTTGTTTGTTTCTAAGTTAGCTACCCATCTTAGTGGGACTAGAAGCTTTGCATGGACACTAGTTTTCCCAATAACAATGATGAGAAAAAAATAAATGTTAACCATGATTTCAAGACTCTAATGTTGGATTGAAGACCCACCATGTTCCAAAGATCGATATGAGGAAGTTTTATGGAAAGGATCGTGTAACATGGATACCATAGATGGAGCAATATTTCGATCTCCATAATGTGAAAAACATCCAAAAGGTATTCATTGCAACTTTATATTTGGAACCAAATTAGTCTGTATGGTATTGATGGCTTTCCTCTCGCAACCAAATTGTCACTTGGGAAATTTTTATGGAAGAAATGATAGAACATTATGAGGATACAAAAAGCAACACTTTTTTAGCCAATTGATAAATCTAAAACAAAAGGGTTCAATGATGAAGCACATTGAGAACTTCCAAAAATTGAATATAAGCGTAAAATATATTCTAGAGGAGCATAGGATTGATGTCCTCATAGGGACTTTAAAGGATAATGTCCAACATGAGGTTCACCTTTGGGAACCTAATTAATTGGAGAAGGCATTCAGGGTGGAAAGAAAAATGGAAAGAAAAATTACGGAAACAAGGAATCCTACCACTCACAACTATAAAGATGGAAGTGTTGTTGCCCCTAGCCTTCCATAACCTAAAACGTTGACACCACAACAATTTTAAGAAAAAAGAGCAAAAGGGCTTTGTTACAATTTTGATAGAAAATACACTAAAGTTCATAAGTGTGCCGAGAAGAAAATATTTTACATAGATTGTGAAGAGGAGGAAGAAAGGGAACAAGAAACGTCGAAAGAAGAGGATATACACCAGGAAGAAACCCTAGATAAAGAATAAATGAATATGACCATATCTTGTAATGCATTGGCCAAAATTACCACTGCTCAAACTATCAAGATAGAAGGACATATCAAGAACAAAAATGTAATCGTGTTGATTGATTTGGGCAATACCCATAATTTTATTCATTGTAAGATAGCCAGGGAATTGAATTTCTTCTTATATCCAGTAACAAAGTGTCAAGTGATGGTTGCAAGTGGAGGAACCATAAATTGGTATGGAAAGCTATTCGTGGGAGAATACGTATTGAATAGACCAATGCTTTCCATTCCAATGGGTGGTGCTGATGTTGTACTAGGAGTCCAATGGCTACAATATTTGGGTATGATAGCTTTTAATTTTAAAAAAATTTCTTGAAATTTTCTTTGGAAGGAAAGGAAGTTGAATTAAGGGGTCTCACAGAGAAACTAGGAAAGATAATAAGCTCTAACGGAATGACAAAGATTCTAAATGAATAAAAAAGAGGCATAATTTCACAATTATGTTCGCTAGAGGTTCCCACATCGAAATCATCTATTTCTCCAGATGTCCAAAAAGTCTTGGACAATCATTCCAAGGTATTTGAGACTTCCAAAGTCCTCCCACCTATTCATGATCATGATCATGATCATGCTATTCATTTGATTCCTGGAAGTGTTCCTCCAAACATCATGCCTTACAGATATCCCTATGCCCAAAAGAGTGAAATTGAACGTATGGTTGCAAAAATGCTAGAGGCTGGTATAATTCAACCTAGTCAAATTTCTTTCTCTGCTCCAGTAGTATTGGTGCACAAGAAGGATGGATCATGGCACATGTGGCCAGATTATAGGGAGCTCAACAAGGTTACTATTAAAGATAAATTTCTCATTCTTGTCATTGATGAATTATTGGATGAATTGCATGGATCAATTTACTTCGCCAAGTTGGATCTTTGTTCAGGATATCATCAAATTAGAATGAATATTAAAGACATTCCAAAAAAGAATTTAGAACTCATGAGTACGATTATGAATTTTTGGTCATGCATTTTGGCTTTACCAATGCACATTATACATTTAAAGTTTTGATGAATTCCATTTTCAAAAACTTCCTTAGAAAATTTGTGTTAGCATTTTTTGATATACTAATCTACAACAAGTATTAGAAGGATCATGTTCAACATGTTGATAGGGTGCCCAAACTACTGGAGGAGAAACAATTATATCCAAAAAGATCCAAATGTTTCTTTGGAGTACAAGAGGTAGAATATCTGGGTCATATTGTATCTCATGAAGGTGTTAAGATAGACCCTAGAAAAATTAAAGCCATTAAGGAGTGGAAAATCCCCACATCCATAAAGAATTTGCAAGGATTTCTCATGTTAACAGGGTATTATCACAAGTTTGTTAAGAATTATGGGAGAATAGAAGCAACTCTAACAACATTATTGAAGAAAGATGAATTTTCATGGACTCCAGAAGCAAGGAAGGCCTTTGAACATCATGAAGAGGCAATGTGCCAAGCACCGGTCTTAGCTGCATTGGACTTCACAAAAACCTTTATTGTGGAATGTGATGCCTTAGGAAATCGAATTGGTGCTGCTTTAATGCAAGAAGAAAGGCCCATTTTTTTCGAAAGTCATCCAATCAAAGGAAAGTATTTACAAAAAGCTATTTATGAGAAGGAAATGTTGGCAATAATACATGCACTTAAGAAATGGTGACCCTACCTAATGGGAAGACACTTCAAGGTAAAAATGGACCATGATAGTGTTATATAATTTTTAGAACAAAGATTATCTTTAGAAGAGCAGCAAAAATGGGTCACAAGGATGTTCAGTTATGAGTTTGAAATCATCTACCAAAAAGGGAAGAAAAATGTTGTGGCAGATGCACTCTCAAGAAAGGATGAGGATGTGGAAGCATTCCTTTGTGCCATTTCTATTATCCGACCATATTGCATAAACGAAGCAAGGGATGAATGGAAGAATGTTGAAGAAGTGTGGGCACTCATTCAAAAGATACAACAAGATCCCCATACATCTGATACATTTAGTTGGAAAATTGATTCGTTATGGTACACATATCACTTATACCTATGTAAGAATTCCCAATGTAAACAAAAGATTCTTATCGAATTGCACACCTCTCCCTTAGGAGGGCACTTAGAATTTTTAAAAACTTACCACACGGTTAAGGAGGAATTTTTTTGGGATGGCCTTAAATATGGTATCCAAAATTTTGTGGTGGCATGTTTAGTTTTCCAAAAAAATAAATTTGAAACAATTAAGACCCCAAGTCTATTACAACCTTTATTCATTCCAAGTCAACATTGGGAGGAGGTTTCAATGGATTTTATCACAGGTTTACCCAAGTCTGAAGGAAAGAGTGTCATCATGGTGGTAGTTGATAAAATTACCAAGTATGCACACTTTTCTTCATTATCTCATCCATTTAAAGCCAGTACAATTTCTACTATATTTACGAAAACAATTCAAAAGCTACATGAAACCCCAAAGATTACTGTAAGTGACATAGATCCCATTTTCATTGGACTTTTTTTGGAGATAATTATTTTCTTGTCTTGGTACTTAGTTAGCTCATAGCTCATCTTATCATCCTCAATCTTATGGGCGAACTGAGATAGTAAAGAAATGTTTGGAAGGATTTCTTTGCTGCTTTGTATCTGATAAACTAACATAATGGGTCAAATGGTTTCCTCTGGCTGAATGGTGGTATAATTTTTCCTTCCATACTGCAGCAAAAATGACCCCATTTATGGCATTTTATGGATATCATCCACCATCCATCACATCATATTTAAGAAAAAATTGTAAGCTTCAAGTAGTGGAAGATCCCATCGAGCATCAACAACAAGTTCTCCAACTCTTAAAGGATAACCTCACTTTGACACATAATAGAATGAAACAATAGGTAGATCAACATCGCAGCGAAAGAAGTTTTGATGTAGGTGACTAGATATTTCTAGGTTACAACCATATAAGAAAATGTCCCTCAAGCAAGCTAATACGGATAATAAATTATTACCAAAGTATTATTGTCCATATAAGGTGTTGCAAAAGATTGGTACTATGGCATACAAATTGGAGCTTCCTACAACTTCCCAAGTGTACCTAGTTTTCCATGTTTCATGTTTAAAGAAGGTTATAGGTGAAAAGCTCCCAGTTCAAACAATATTTCTAGAACTTTATGAGGAAGGAAAAATCACATTGGAACCTGAAGCAGCCAAAGAAATAAGAACTCAATAGCTATGAAATCGACCAATTTCAAAGTACCTCATCAAGTGGAAAAACTTACCCGCTAAAGATTCCACATGGGAGGATGAGAATTTTATACAGAAGCATCCAAAACTACTCAAGAATTGAGGACACCACTATTTTAAAGGAGAGGGGCATGTTAGGTCCCTATAATACTAGTGATTCTCCCAT
>APFE030566893.1:59556-99556 GCA_000404065.3 Pinus taeda | reverse complement strand
CCATTTTTTCACACTATGGACTAATGCATACAATTCTTTATAGTATGTAGGATAATTAACTACTGCAGAATTAAAAGTCTTAGAATGGTAGCATATGGGTTTACCATGTTGCATCAACACTGCTCCCATGGCATAATCACTGGCATCTGTTTTGTTCTCAAATGGTTGTTGAATATTTGGCAATGCTAGTACTGGTGTTGTACTATTTTTTTCTTTCAAGGTGTCGAAGGCTTTCTGATATTTGCTTCCCCATTGAAACACCTTGTTCAATCCTATCAAAGCATGTAAGGGAGCTGCAATTAAGGAAAAGTTAGCAATAAACTTTCTCTAATATTGTGCTGCCCCTAGGAAGCTTCTAACTTCTGTAGAAAACTTGGGTTTAGGCCACATTACAATGACTACAACCTTAGATGGATCTATCTTTAGTTCACCACCCCCTACAATATGATAGAAAGAATTCAAAGATGTTTTATCAAATTCACATTTTGATAATTTAACATAGAGATTTTCCTTTTTCAAAAAATCTGGAGTCTGCTTCACATGGTATAAATGTTCTTTCCATGTTTTACTGAATACAAGAACGCCATCTAAATATACAATCACAAAATCATCAATAAAAGGCCTAAACACATCATTCATTACTCTCATGAAAGTGGTAGGAGCATTAGTTAAGGCAAAAGGCATAACTAGCCATTCATACAGCCCTTGCTTTGTTTCGAAAGCAATCTTCCATGCATCTTGCTCTGCTACTCTGACCTGATGGTAACCACTATGTAGGTCCAACTTGGAAAAGTAAATGACCTCTTTCAGTTGATCCAATAGATCATCTATGTGAGGAAGGGGATAACGATTCTTTATCGTTATTTTATTCAGTGCTTGATAATCAATGCACATCCTCCACGAACCATCCTTCTTTCTCACCAACATGATTGGATATCCGCATGGTGATGTGCTTGGTCTTATGAACCCTTTCTCGAGCAGCTCCTGTACCTGCTTCTTGATTTCTGCATTCTCTAAAGTGGATAACCTATACATTCCGATGTTAGGAAATGGAGCATCTTGCTGCAAATTAATATGATATACAATTTCCCTTTTTGGTGGCAGACCTTTAGGTTCTTGAAATAATATATCATATTTAGAAACAACCTTTTCTAAATTAGCTTGTTGTTTAGCATCATAGCCCTCAAATATATTGGTTTCTTCATGTTTATTTTCCTTTACAACCATCAGTTAAAATTGCTTGCATGAATCCACAATTCTTTTCATTTTCCCTGAGTTTATGAGAGTATAATTATTCTTGAGTTTATGAGCTCTTACAATATATTTGATTCCATCTTTAATGAGTTGATACTTATTTTCAGCTCTATAGAATATGGATTTTCTATCATACAAGTAAGGACTTCCTAAAACAATCCCACATATATCCAAGGGAACAATATCTAACTCAACCTCATCCATAAATGCTGACCCAAAAGAAAACCTAAGTTTACATTGTCTAGTCACTTGTAGTTTTGCTTTATCACATACCCAACCTAATGGATATGGCTTCTTGTGAAGTGTGGTTAGTAGTCCTAATTTCTTTAGAATTTCTTCAGATATTAAATTTAGTTGTGAGCCACTATCAAACAACGTATCAATATTTTGATGTTTGGAAATAACTCTAGTATGAAAAAGCTCATGCCTTCTTCTCTCATTTTCTTCATTGTCAATAGTTTGGGTAGAATTATTAGAACATGCTTCAAAATTTTTACCTTTTATACATGTGGCCGCGATTATTGTTTCATCACCTGAGTCTAACCCCAAATCTTTTTGTATGGCAGCAATAGTCTTCTTCTTCTTGCCATCGAACTACTTGGGTTTCAGCTCTAGATGCAAAGACCAACAATGTTCATCATCATGTCCATCCTTCTTGCAGTGAGTGCATGAAGGTTTGGTCTTTTGTACAGTATTTTCCTTCCTCTCTTTCCATTTTTGCTTCCTCTTTTCCTTGTTCTTGCTTGCAGTGGGTTTGGATGCCCCCCCAATCTCTGGGTTCACTTTCTTGCCCCTAGCCTCTAGATTGGTAGCTTGGAAAAATACCTCATCGATGCTAGTAGGGTTAAACATGAGAATGGTATGTCTCAAATTACTATGTAGAACACCTATATACTTCAACAAAGTTTCAAGTGAGTCTAAGGAAATGCCTAGAATCAAAGCTTTCTTTCTAAACTCTTGGGTGTAACTTTGTACACTTTTCCCTTTTAATTGGCCAAGATTTTTCCAACTCATCATAGCTTGCTGCATATAAGCTAGTGGATAGAATTGTTTTCAATTGCAGAAACAAATTCACTCCAGACAGAAAGAATTTTACCATGCTTATTCAAGTTAGCTTGTGTTCTGCCTTCCCACCATACCAAGGCAGTTCCTCCAAGGCATAGGCTGGCCAGCTAAATCTTAATTTTGTTTGAGTCAATACTCTACACCCTGCAATACACATCAATCTGCCTAATCCAGTTATCTAGCTTCTCTGCATTTAATTCTCCATCATCTATTGGCAAATCAAATTTAACATATAATTTAATCAAAGATGCTTTCTTCTTTTTATTTCAAGGCTATCAGGAGGCGTGGGAAGCTTTTCTTCTTTCACTTTGCCTTTAGAATGGTCATTTAGGAGAGATTTGTTTGTTCCTTTGTCTTCTTTGGAAGTAGAAGAATATTCACTTCGACCTTTCTTAAATTCTCGGTACATTTTCTCTACGATGGCTCTCATGGTCATGAAACTGTCCATGAACTGAGAGTCTGATTCCAAAGGATTTTTCTCTATCATTTTTCTCTTAGAATAGACTCTACCAATTTCTAGGTTAGTTTCAACCAATCCTCCTTCTCCTAATTTAAGATTTGATCTAGTTAGAATTCACTAATCAGTCCAGCACAGGCTTCTCTAACCATAGCAACCTAAAGCTTTGATACCACTTGATCTGGAAATGAGATCTAAGACAATTAATAAGGTATTATAGACTTATGTGCATGGATTAGTCTATGTCATTATATGCAATGGATCGATAAGATTGCGAAATGCATAGACTATGAAGTAGAAAACAAACATAATAGATAATACATGATATAAAAAATTTAATAAGGAGTTCACCCAATACTCCTGGGCTACATCTCCTCATCCAGCCTTCAGTGGTGGCCTCTCTATTACGTCTTCAAGCAGAGGTTTGTTTACAATAGTGAGCTCAATTTTAGTCTCACACACAAACAGATTACAATAACAAGAGCTTCACTTGAATCCCTCAATCTTCCTCTGAGTACACAGACTCCCACACAACTCTCCATCTGCTCTAAACTCTATCTCGCATTTGCTTACAACATTACATGCTTGTTTACGCTCTGTCTATGGCTTTTAAAGCCATTTTTGGACTGCCTGTTCGCTTCATCTCCTTGCCATTTATTCTCGCGGGTCTCTGTCCATTTGAATCCCTCTTCCAGCATTTCCCAGGTATGGCATAACGCCTGAAGGGGAGGTGGCCACCGATTCTGTAACGGAAGGATGCCTGGGTCCCTTGAACTCCATCGGATTCCCAAACATGACCGTTTTTCATCAACACATGAAATAGGCATAAACAAGAAAAATATGCCAAAAAATGATATGTCAAACTTCAAAGTCCTTTAAATATGGTTTAATCCACTATTGGGTCCGCCCACATGTCACATATCGCATATTGGGATGGCTTAGTCTCTGTGTATTTCGTCTAATATGAAAACACACTAAAACACTATAAAGCCCTGCATTTCAGACTTGAAATTCTATTTAATATTGTTAATGAACCCTCTCAAGTATGTAACATCGCATCGACGCCTTTCCATTTAGTTTTTCGTTTATTCACAAAAATGCGATTTACAAAGGAAAACACAGTTTTCCGGACTTTAATATATATGTAATTCTACATGTCGATTATCAGGTCTGTAATATCGCTACCCTTATGGGTATCAAACCTGCTCTACTACATAGTTCCAATGTGATGCAGCGATGCGATATATTGCAATTTCTCATTGCAATAACCCTCGAGCCATTATTAAGCATTCCTCTGTATACTCCGATAGCAATCCACTGATTTAACATGTTCCATTGATCTGTGCGCTTGATCGACGGTACAAATTCATTCTGCCATTCACTCATCGCAATATATATATATATATATATATATATATATAATATATATATATATATATATATATATGAATAAAGTGTTGATCCCTTCTGATAGTCTCCACCGATAGCAATCTGCCGATAGCAGTTGCAACTCTTATGTGGGCTTTGTTGATAGCACCGATAGCCACTGCCTATTGCAATTTCCAATTCGATCTAGACCATTGATTTTCCAAATCAGATGGCAACTGTGCATCACTTATTCTACCTATCGTTTTATAGATTTCACAAGTTTTGGGCCTCCCGATAGTGTTTCTCCACCCTGCTAAGGGTGTCCCTCTTTCGTTGTTTTCGATCCTTTAAGGGATTTTTGGCTTTGGCATGATTTTTTTAATAGATTCATGAAGACTTAGAGGGCATCCTTGGATCCATTTGGATCAACATGGTTATATTCCGAAAGGCGAGCTTGTAATAGTGGCAGTGGTTTTCAGGTGGACGCTAAGAAGTAAGTGGTATTTAGAGGAGAGCGCCCAATTCCATTAACCAAGTGACACGTAACAGGGGGATGGAGAGAGAAAACCACTTTATTAGGCGGGTATTCTCTGTGCTATTTGTCCACCCAAAATCTCTGATAGCCATTGGATCTAGCACGAGTTATTCTACGGTGGAGAATGAGTCTGATAAAGGTAAGCATTGATAAACACTCCAAAGCTATAGAAAAGTGGAAAAATGCAAGTTCCCGTTTGTTTGCTTATATTCCCATTATACGAGGGCTATAATAGAATTAAAGGGGATAAAGGTTATGGGTTAAGTCTGCATTAACCAAAGTTAAGAATGGAGGAGTATATATATATTATATAGATGTGATACAATACACGGGCTTGAGGATTCCATTGTAATACACTTTAAAGTTACATCGCATCCACCATATTCCAAGCCTCTTTAAAGCCTTGCGACATTAAAATGATGATTGTGATATGTATGCAGACCCACTGCTACATTATAACATGCCCTCTTGTAAATATCACGTCCATCGCAATATCGCAAGCCTTGTTAAAGTTTTGTCACGTTGAAATCTGTCGATTGCGATATAATTGTGGACCCGACTACACCTTAGCATGGCTTAATCAAATGTTGCATCCACGGTAATCGCAATGTACAAAGGAATGTCAATATGGGGATTGCGATAAGAGTATGGACTAGATGGACTTATTAATAACTGTTTAATACCATATCACATCCGCTTCGTTGACAGTTGGGAATCGACTATGTTATGTGTGAACATCCAGAAGTAGCGATTGTGATAAAAGGATGATGTGGCATGTTGGACCTCTATATGGCTATAGTCTCTCTTATATGGCTTCCATGAACAATTAATGTATATTGTATGAATATTAAAAAGGGCCTCTTTGATATTTTTTAATATGCAACACTATTGTAATTCACCCTCTCTTCCACATTAACGTGTCTTGTGTGTATTGATGGATTTGAAGAGGTAGAGGAAGCCGAAGATCCAGTGGATAAACGAAGCTAAAGGTCAGGGGTATCAAGAATATAAAATGGAGAACAACGAAAGTTTTGGGTTAATGGAAAATTGTAATCAAATAAAGGAAGCCAAAGCTCTGGCAAAAATGGAAGCAGCAGGAGGACAGAAGTAAGTCATAGGTCTAGCAGGGTTGGAAGCAGAGAATTACAACCAAATAGATCCTGACAGTTTATAGTAGAGGGTTGGAGCTCTTGAGGTTGGTGCCTCAGAATTGAAAGGATTGGTGTCCTGGGAGTTGGTGCTCTAGAGGTTGGAGACTCACAAAGAGTCCAAGTTGGTGCTTGGCAATTGATTGAAATCATATATATATATATATATATATATATATATATATATATATATATATATATATATATATATATATATATATATATATATATTGTACTTGATTTATTGCAAATATCACATTAATAAAAGCATCTATTCCTGTTATCTATTTTTGTGTTCCAAATATAAATGTTTTTAACTTATAAAATTAATAATTGAAAAAGAAATACTGATTCACCCCCCCCTCAGTATTTCCAACAATTGGTATCAAAGCAAGCTTCTTCATATCAGCCTAATAGCTTGAATAAGGATTCTTATTCATGATGAGAAATCAAGAAGTGTCAGGAAGACCTCCTCTATTTGATGGCACAAATTTTGGTTTTTGGAAAAAGAGAATGTGCTACTACTTAATGTCCCTTGGAACTGAAGTTTGGCATTCAGTCTTAAATGAGTACATAGCTCCTTCCACTCTTTGAAAATATCAAGATGAGAGGAAAGTCTCTGTTGCAAATGCAAAAGCATTAAACTCCATCACTAGTGGAATCACCGATTCTAAATTTACAAAAGTAATGAATTGTAACTCTTCCAAAGAAGTATGGGATAAGCTAATTAGCTTATATGATAGGGACTCCAAAGTCAACAAGGGAAGGCTTCAAACTCATAGAAGGCAATTTGAAAGTGTGAAAATGGATGATGAAGAAGATATTGCATCATACTTTCTCCAAGTAGCTGAAGTGGTCAAATCTCTTAAAGGATTAGACGAAAACGTTGAAGAAAGCACCATTTTTCAAAAGGTATTAAGATCTCTCCCATATAGATTTGACTCCAAAGTAAGTGCCATAGAAGAAGTGAAGGATCTAGATACTCTCAAGATGGATGGACTCTATGGAATCCTCATTTCCTATGAGATGAGAAAAGGTTGCCCAAGTTCCAAATATGCAGCATTCAAGGCGTCAAAATCCAAAAATGGGAAAGAAAGGAATGTCAGTAGTGATGACTTCGATGTTGAATACGAATTGACGCAATTTGTACGAAGACTAAAGAAAGGATCTAAGCTAAAAGGTAAATACCCTTTTATTTGTTTCAAATGTGGAAAAATAGGTCATTATGCTGCAAAATGTCCTCATAAGCATGATAGTGATGAAGAAGAAAGTTCTAGAAGGATGGTATACAAAAAGAAAGAGTTCAATAAGAAGAATTTCCTCTGTAAGCAAGATGAGTTAGATGAAGATTAATTTGTAGTCGTAAAAAAGAAATCAACTAACTAGTCCCCTCACCACAAAGGAGGTAATGAAGAATCAGATGAAGAAAATGATCATGCTGGAAGCCCAGAAGTATTATTCATGGCATTCACAAATGATGATGATTCAGGGCTAGATGGAAATGTAGATGAATTGTTAATAAGTGCCATTGAAGAAAATGAGAAATTATGGAATAAAATCATTTCTCTCAAGGTAGAAAATGAGGAAATAAAAAGTAGGGAAGATCTCTTGAAAAATAAGCTAAAAGAAAAAGAAGAAGCTTGCGAAGAACGTGAAGCTGAAATAGTATCTTTGAGGAAGGAATTAGAGCAAGTTAAAAAGGGTTGGAAAAGCTCTCAAATACTTGACACTATCCTAAATAATCAAAAACCTCAACATGACAAATCTGGAATAGGTTTTAAAGAGAAATCATCAAGTGCTAAGAATAATGAGAAAAGCTATGCTGATGTACTTTCTAGCAACGCAAAAGAAGAAATATTATTTCATCAAAGGCTCATCCCAAATCCAAAGAATTAAGAGAGAGTAACTCCAAGGAAGAATGTTGATTCGAATCATGGATGTTACAATGGATACAGAATAATATTTCATCAACGACCCATCTCAAATCAAAAAATAAAGCGGGAGTAACTCCAAGGAAGAATGTCGATTCAAATCATGGCTATTACAACAGGTACAAAACTACCCTTTTTGGGCATTGTTTTCATTGTAAAAATTTTGGTCAACAAGCTAGACATTGCATGGCTTGTAAGAATGACCCATCAAAATTGAAGGATCAAATAAACAAACCATATGGCCCCAAAGGGAAAGGAAAAATCAAAACCTACAATTATTTTGATCCCTTGGCCAAATTTGATTTGATTTGCTCATTATGTAGAAATAATGGACACAATGAACAAAATTCTCCACTCAAAAGAGGAAAAGCAAGAAGTGGGAAACCCAACACGGATAAATGTGGCCTAGCTCTATGTGCTCAAAATGATGAAAATCATTGGTTTGTGGATAGTGGGTGCTCCAAACACATGAAAAGGGACAAAAGGAAGTTTGTCTCATTCAACAAAAAGGAAGGAAATGCATCCTTTGGAAGTGGATCTACCAAAATTGCTGGAAAAGGAACTGTTACTCTTATTAAAGGAAAAGGAAAAGCTCAAAATGCTTTGCTAGTAAACGAGCTCAAACACAACCTCCTGAGTGTTAGCCAAATATGTGATCAAGGACAGAATGTTGTCTTGAGCACCAAAGGCTTGAAATAAGGAACTCTTCGTTAGGGGAACTTGTGGTGAAAGGGGTTAGAACATCAGACAACATCTACATTGCGAACAAGATTCAAGAAGACAAATACTATTTAAGTCAAACAGATGAAAGTTGGTTGTAGCACAGGTGACTTGGACATACAAGCTTCGATAACTTAATCAATATCAGCAAGATTAAAGTAGTATGAGCCATTCCAAAGTTATTCAAATTGAATTAAGGAATATGTCGTCCATGTCCAAGGAGAACTCCGACAGTCCAAGGAGAAAGGTACTTTGCTTTATTTGTTGATGACTATACTAGAATAATGTGGAAATATTTTATAAAATATAAATCTGAAGCATTTGAGTGCTTTAAGAATCTTAAAGCTCTTGTAGAAAATGAAATGAATTCAAAGATTAAGTGCCTCAGAACATATAGAGGGGTAGAATTCACATCAAAAGAATTTAATGAATTCTGTAAAGTACATGGAATTAAAAGAGAATTCTCTGCTGCTAGAACACCCAAGCAAAATGGCGTAGTTGAAACAAGAAACTGAACAGTTCAAGAAATGGCTAGAACAATGCTAATAATAGCTAACTTATAGCCAAAATTCTGGAGAGAAGCAGTCAGGAAAGCTATTTATACCTTGAATCAAACTCAATTAAGACAAAATAATGAAAAGACTCATGAAATATGGAAAGGAAGACCTGCTTTAGTAAAATATTTCAATATTTTTGGAAGCAAGTTCTTCATAAAAATCAATGATGGCTCACCAGGAAAGTTTGATTCTCAGGTTGACGAAGGGATCTTCCTTGGATATTCTACACGGAGCAAAGCCTACAAGTGCTACAATAACTAACTACAGAAAATAGTGGAAAGCAATGATGTGAATATTGATGAAGACCTTCCAAAGAAAGAAATTGAAGAACATGAAGTTGATCCTCTCATTGAAGAAGAAAAACCTAAAGAAGAAGGAAAAAATCAAGAAATACCCAAGGAAAAATAACCATCTCAATCTCCTTCAACGATGAAACTTCTCCAAAAATATCACTTGGAAGAGAATATTATTGGTAATATAGATGAAGATATGCAAACCCGAAGAAGGATGACAAATACACCAAATAAAAATGATATTGCTCCTCTATCCATGATAGAACCAGAAACATTTACTCAAGCAAGTAAGGATCCTCATTGGGTAAAAGCCATGGAAGAAGAAATGTCTCAACTTGAGAAGAATGAGACATGGGAGTTGGTACCTTGTCCAAAGGACAAAAACATAATAGGAACCAAGTGGGTGTTTAAGAACAAAATGAATGAAGATGGACAAATCATCAGAAGCAAGGCAAGGCTTGTTTGTAAAGGCTATTCACAAATTGAAGGAACTGACTTTGAAGAAACATTTGCACTAGTAGCTTGTGTGGAAGCTCTCAGGATGTTCATGGAATTTGCTTGCTCAAAAGGATTCAAAATCTATCAAATGGACGTAAAATCAACATTTTTGAATGGGGAACTCAAGGAAGAAGTCTACTTGGAGAAACCAGAAGGGTTGAATCTAATAAAAGGAAAAGACTTTGTTTATAAGTTGAAAAAGGCATTATATGGGTTGAAACAGGCTCCTAGAGCTTGGTACGCAAGATTGGATCACTATCTACAACAATAGGGCTTCAAGAAGGGGGTGGTAGGAAGTAATATCTACATAAAGACAGATCATGATAAGTTACTAGTCACACTTGTTTATGTTGATGATCTGATTTTTCTAGTAATAATGATGAGATGAGCCATGAGTTTTCTCAAAATATGTCAAAAGAGTTCGAGATGTCGATGATAGGAGAGTTATCTCACTTCCTTGGACTACAAGTATCTCAAACCATGACAGGCATGTTTATATCTCAAGCCAAATATCTTAAAGACATGCTTAAAAGATCTGGAATGGAAGACTATGCACCCATGAGCACACTATGACCACAAGTTTCAAATTGAGCAAAAATGATGACTCCCCTCCGGTAGATGCAACTCATTACAGGTCAATAATTGGAGCCCTTTTATACTTAACTGCTATGAGACTCAACATTATGCAATTAGTAGGAATGGTGGGAAGATTTCAATCTACTCCAAAACAATCCCATTTGTTGGCTATGAAAAGAATTCTCAGATACCTAAAAGTAACTCCTGATTTTGGTCTCTAGTACCCTAAGAGCTTAGATCTTACTTTGACTACATACAGTGATGCTGATTGGGCTGGAAGTGTTGATGATCGGAAAAGTACTAGTGGAAATGCATTCTTCCTAAGAGACTGTTTAGTATCTTCGCTCAGCAAAAAAAAAACATCCATATCACTATCTACAGCTGAAGCCAAGTATATAACTGTTGTAGATTGTTGTACTCAAATACTATGGATGAAGGAAGCTCTAAAAGATGTCAATATAGGTACAAATCAACCAACTACCATCTATTGTGATAACACAAGTGTGATTAGCCTTAGCAAAAATCTAATGATGCACTGAAAGACCAAACATATACCAATCAAGTATCATTTCCTTCATGAACAAGTAGCTGAACAAAACGTCATCTTGGAATATATCAATACTAAGTAGTAGAGAGCTGATATTTTCAAAAAACCTCTTCCTCGAGAAGCATTTGAACATCTTCGTTGAAGCATGGGAGTTATCTCTTTAGCATCATTTAAGTTGATTCATAAAGATGTTGTGGGATAGGGGGAGCAGTTCGATAGGGGGAGTCCCTGAGCACTCCTTTTCCATTGATGTCAAAGGGTGAGAGAATAAGAATATTGCCATCAATAACAAGGGGAAGATTGTTGACCTAGATTTTCATTGATGTCAATATGGCAATATTCTAGATGAGTAAACAATGATGTGAGGCCAAGGAGAAGTAGAGCAGATCTGTGAAGAAACAGGAGCAAGAAGCCATGAGGAGAAACCAGAGGAAAGCCAAGACAGTCAAGCCATTGGAGATAATATCGGAGTATATAGGAGCTATCAGAGCAGAGCTATCAAAGTAGAGAAAATGTATTGGAGTAGTATCGGAAGCCACAGGAAGGCCAAGTATGTGTAAGAGCAGGAGATTGAGGAGGAGCCATATCGAGAGTATTGCACGTAATATATGCCAAAGAAGTTAACAGAGGAGCCAAAAGAGTAGAGGATTATATAATATCTGTAGAAATCAAGAAGATGAATGAAGAGTGAATGCATGTGGTTATATTCCAAAAGGCAGGTTCATAATAGTGGCAGTGGTTTTTGGGCAGATGATAGTTGTTAGCTTCCTATACCAACAAGTTTCATTTTTCATGATTGACTGGAGAAGTGCCAAGGTTCCATATTTTGAATAATTTCACTATGAATGGGTGGTTGACTCTTGCCACAGTTAATGAATAGCCAGATAGTCTAATCATGGCTAGATCATGTTTGAATTTACTTGTCTTAGAATACAGAATAAAGGTTTGCACAAACAGTTAAAGCTTGGCAGACAAGTAGTTAGGTGGAGAAGCAAAGGGTCTCAACAGCTTAATCTGAGCCCTGGAAGAGATAAGGGTAGACTTAGATAGGAGGGCAGCTAAAAAAAAATAAAGAGAAGAATCAGGGTTTGCTAGTTCAAATGCACCCAATGAAAATGAAGAGAAAATGTTAGGTATACTAGGTTGGGTAGGAAGTTTTGATGGTATAGAAGTAGGTTTATGAGCAATTTGCTCCTTTGGAACAAGTTTTCATCTCATAAAAATCATAAGGTACCATGGAAAGGTGGCTACAAAACAAATGGAGCATGACTAATTCCCCTCCCCATTTTTCCAAGAAACAGTTACTGACATTCCCCCCAAGGACAATGAGATCTACTCATTGCCTTTAGTCCACTTCATCTCATAGAAAAGCTAAGTGAAAATGTGTTTTCACCTAGGCAAAACAAGCCACATTTCTTTTGTAAAATGTCTTTATTCCATTTTGCCAAGTTTCCTAAACTTCACAACTTGGTATCCTTTCATTCCCCTATGCCTAAGTTTTCACTGTATAAACTTAGGCTTTGTCCATACATATCCATTCTACATATTCATATTAACACCCTAACTCTACTATATCACTCCTATATAACTTTTTCCCTCACCCTATTGTATGAAATACATAAAAAAAAAACCCCAAAAAACAAATATCTCGACCCTTGGCAATATAGCCATATAATAAAGATTTTCGCGAATTATAAGGTTCGCCTGGAACCTTATAATAACCCTTAGCATGCATAAAAACCTTGGGTTTCATTTAACCTTTGGTTATATGAATAACCGACCGACCACAGTCCAGAGCTGAAATATACTAAAAAACCCTATAAAAACATTATACAATGCCAATATATTAAGGTGGGTCCCCATGCCGAGCCCCCACAATTTACCATTTGCCATCGACCGTTGGATAAGGGATCTCAGATCCAACGGTACGGAACCGTATCGCGATGCCCCCAATGCCCGAACATTACGTTCCGAGAAAATGGTGGTTTTTCTGCTGTACAGAGGACACGCATTGCTCACTCACATATATCGCGACCCCCCCACTCAATACTGCTGCTACCCGAAAAGCGGTGCGATAATACCACTTACCGCCCTCACTCCCCACTACTGACATCATATCCACGTCAGCTCCATGTCAATGTTGCCACCTCAGCACCAAGTCATGCACCACGTCGCCTTCTGTACGCTGACAAGAAATCTACGTCATGATGACGTCATCACAAAAAGCGACAAAAGCCCATAAAGCTAATTGTTGTTAAAAAAACCCGTAAAATTGGTTGTTTTTTACCATTGTCATTGTGTTATTTTACTGAGTTGTTGCATGCTTACGATGACGAATTCACTAGCAAACCTTCAGTCTGCCACCTCGACCACCATAGCTCGGTGTCCCACTCTGTAAATCGTCTCCCAACCAGCAAGTAACTCCAGTGCATTGTGAAAACAACTATTTACCATAATCCTGCTAAAAAGCCTCTGGATTTCGAATTTTTGCTGTGAAAACTGTCCGGGCAACCTAGAAACTTGTTAAAATTTACCCTGCTGCCTGCACATAAATACACCAAGACCACTTATTCACTAGAAAGAAACCTCCACATTGCATACCACTCTATACAATTCACCCAGAAAGCTGCAAAAAACAGGTACTCACCTGAGTCTTGCTCCCAAGCTCCCTGATTGACTTCCCTCTGCAAAATTGCCCACTACAACTACTATTTTGCCCAAATTTTAGTATAAAAAATACCAACTCTACCCCACTCAGCAAATCTCTCCCATTTAAGCCGAGCTCTAAGTCTGTTTGGTCAGTAATTTCCAAAGGGCAGGCCCTGAAACTATTGCTACTCATTCCTTGCAGAACAAACCCTCCAAGCCTCATTCTTTGCTTCAAATTCTTCCCACCAGAGTCAAAACAAAGCACTCCAATTTGCAGATCCTCTGGAAAAAGCCCCAGGGTCTCTATTTTATCCACTGTTGCTGTAAAGACCCACATTTCAATCAAAAACACCAGAGAACTTATAAAGAAGGATGCCCCTGCTAGTAGACCATCAGAACAACCAGGAGATAAGAGGCAGAGGTTGAATCCCTAATCTGAGGAGGAATTTGTGGAAGATACCACAAGCACCATGAGAGATCAGGAAAGGACCGAGTAGTAATCATCTCCATTACCTGGCACCTCATCTAGCTCATTCCAGCAAGAGCTAGAGAGGCAACATAGCGTGGAAGTTTAATCCACCAGGCTTCAAAGCAAGCAAAGCTCAGACATCAAGAAAAATTTCACCGAAATAAAAGCTAGAAATGATCCAGTGAGGATGCAACTTTATAATCATCTGATGAGGACAACACCTACCAATCAACAAAGGCTAATGGCTGCTTATGGTATTCAAGAAAATAAAATGATCCTCAACCATTTCAAGCCCAAGACACAACAACCCCAGTCAGCTGCTGATTATATAAGAACCAATCTGGAAGTTTTCTCTAAAGATATTCACCCAATTGACCAGATTGAATTACATAAGCAAACTGGGGAGATGGTGTATGCCACCTTGGCAGATAAGGCATTGTTTGCTCACAAACTGCAAAATTCATTGCACAATACCTTTGCCCAATTAGAATTGGAAAAGGCTTCCTCCTTAGGTAAGGACAATAGGATTAAGTCCTTAGAATAAATCATCATCGATCTTGGGCATAATCCTAAGGATGCAAAGGGCATCAATGCACTAATCAAGAAGAAGGAGGAGGACATTGCAGCCCTCAAAAGGAAATTAGAGTTGCCCATTACAGTGCATCCACAAACTTCAAAAGTTGCATAGCAGAAACAAGAAGAGGACATGGTAAGTCTGCTAATGAGGATGAATGAGAGATTGGCAGAAACAGAGCAAGCATTGGAGAAGGCAATTAAAGAGAAGCAGGGAGAGTCGACCTCCCAGCCCCCTGAAATAGCTCCAACAGGTTCCACTGCTCCCCCCACAGGTACAACAACAGTCCCTCCTACCATCCCAGCAGCAACAACAGGGCCAGATACCAACATGGGCATGGATGAATTATTGAAAGCAGTAAAAGAGCTGGAAGCTCAAATGTCAGAGCTCAAAGAGGCAAAAGAAAAACTAGCCAAACTAGAGGTGAGCTATGACAAGTCAAAAATAACAGTGGCATAAAAAACCAGAGAAGTGAAGGCCCTGGAGAACAAGGTGAAATCATTGGAAAAGGATCTCACCTTGCATAAACCTCTAGCAGACATTAAAATGATTTTGTGGACCAAGATTGGCCAGTCTATTACTGACCAATGGAAATCAATTCAAACAATCCATGAACAAATTGAATTGATAGAAAGGTCCCAAGAGAAAATTCAAAGGGCCAGGGCATCATTGGGAAATATGCGTGAGCATGCCAATAGGTTGATTCATTTTTTGAATACCCATACTAAAGAACAATTAGTGGCTTTGGAGATCTCGGACAGGACAGGCACCATTTTGACAGTGAAGAAGGTGCCAACAATGAGAAATTTTGTACAGACTTTGGAAAGGAAGTGCTAGGAGATGCAGATGGATATTAATGCCTTCACAGAGAAGTTCACAATCTTGCAGTAAAAGGGTCTACCCAGTTTACTAACCAGCAATCAAAAACTGTTATCACATCAACAATATGCTCACAGGGTAAACATGTATGCTAGAAATCAGATCACAACATTATCCAGCACTTCAGAAGACGCAGGACCTCCTTCCGAACATAGTTTATATGACAAATAGGAAAATTTGTTTTATATAGAACATGAAATAAATCATCTTTTTGAAGTCAAGCCTAACTTTATAGGTATACTGAGGCTGGTGAAACACTTGTGAAAATAAAAAGACATAAGTTTCCTATGGAACAGTGGTGGTAGAGTATGCTGGAAATTTTACCTAGGTAATTTGGATCTTTCTGTCTATTTACACTTGGTCAAATAGCAAGACATGTGGCAGATATAGAGGAAGGAGCTAAAGCGAGGATCAGGACGCATTAAAGCTAAATCAAGAGCAGGTGAAAGGATCAGGACAACAACGCAAGAATGTAAATTAAAGACACAACTACCAGCCGAATTCCTGAGTTGAAAAGTCAAAAATATCTTGTTAGTTAAAGTAGCTGGCACAGCCACAATTACTCCTACATTTATTTCTACATTTATTCCCTTGTGAGAGTAGGTGAAGAAATTTATTGCTTCATATATTATCTACAAGATATTTTGTAACTCTCTTTTTGTATAAATACCTCCCCAAGGAATGTATTCGGGGTTGGTGATTTTCCTCTTTGGACCACACTGTAACTCTGATATTTTTTAATACAAAGGCTATTGAAGTGCACTGTTGCTGGATCGTTTGAATGTGGATTTGATGTTCTGAGCTCTGCTACAGAATTCCTGTGTCTTTCTATGGATCAATAAGTTATTCTAAACTGTGTTTTGTGTTTTCTATGTTTTCAAATTTCATATATGTTTCATAATCTTAACAACAGGGAAAAAGAATAGCCCATAACTTGTTTAAATACACTCTATGTTCAATTCCTGTTGTTATTTATGTTTTCTTCATAATTAGGATAAACAAAAATTCTTAAATGCTTCTATTTCCACTAATTCTTTCACTTTGAAAATTGCCAAGGAATTCTTTACTACTCCTTGAAAATATTCATGCACTTTCCCTCTGCCATCATGATGAAGGATTTTTGATTTCCCTTCACCCATTGGCTTACATTCCATCAATTTCTATATTCCAATATTGTTCCAAAATTGATTATCTTGCTCTATAGTATTTCCCTTCATCACAGAAACACACTCAGCTGTCCATCTTCATAAACTCCATTTGTCCAATGGAACAAACTGTTTCAGACTTGCATCCCAGCTTTGTTTAAAATCACCATCCAAACCAACTCAAAACAAAACCCTGCACATCATAACTAGCATAAAATACTTCAAAATCAAAGTTAAATTATAAAGAGAGAGCCCTCTCTAGATGCAGTTTAGCTATAAATTGCATCTAAAATATTGGTTAGTGGTTACCTCGGTCTTATTCCCTTTTCTCACAAGTTTTGGGGAACAACCTGAGTGTTAACATCATTGGTGACTCCACTGGGGAACTGAATGAATGTATGTTACTACTGTCTAATCTCTAAAGCCACAGATGGAGCCTGAAGTTAGCCAGGCAACCTTTGAAACTATCTTTGCTATGCAATCACAAGAGTAAATAAAAGCTGCTTTAGTCCAACTGCAGTTTAGCTTTAGATTTAAAACATCTGTCTCAAAGATTTGTTTGGCCATCCTTGTTTCAAACCTACATGAACGAAAGCCCAACTTCTCCTACATTTCAGGAGCTTCCTTCAAATATTGTCAAAATTTGTATCCTCCAAATGTTCCTAGAAAATACCCAAAACATACTTTAGAAGCTGGCTCCAACGAAGAAAACTCGTTACACAAGGTCAAACCCAGACCCGAATCCTCCAGCTATTTTTGACAATCCAAATTTGATTCCTAAGAGCCTTAGGAAACCTGAAAATCAAGAGAGTTCTGCTGATTCAAATCTTGAAACCCCTCAGTAGAAACCTATTCAAACTCAACCTACTACAGTAAAATCTCAAGCCCTTCTTCCTATTGTTGTAGCTTCTTCCAATTCACCTTTATCACTCCAAAATCTCTTTTCCACCCCTCCATCCACAGCACTTATCCATGTGCTTCTAGTTGTCCCACTTTTCCCTGCTAATATAGCAAATAGATATGCTCCCCTGCAGTTGCCTGCCAATCCACGGGATATGCCACCGGATTATCAGGGCAAAATTACCTATTTTGATAGTACTGTCACTTACACTGCTCAACAACATACCAAGAAGATGACAGACTATTTTGAAAACTATGAGATTGATGATGATTATGTCAGGATGAAAATTTTTGTCCAGAGCTTAACTGGTGATGTAAGGACCTGGTTTAGGTCACTCCATGCAAACACAATAGCTAATCCAGATGCCCTATATCAGACTTTCCTGAACATGTGGGAAAAGAAAAAGGACCCTTTACACATCTTAACAGAATATGAGAACTTGAAGAGAGGCCCACAGGAAAGTGTCCAAGATTATTGTTCCAGATTCAACAATACCTACCTTGCAATTCCAATAAATCTTAGACCCCCACCAAACTTAGCATTGATCAAATTCCCTGATGGATTTGACTCAGACATGGCTTACCAGCTCAGGGAAAGAGCTCCTCCTAGCCTTGAAGATATGCAAAGCATAGATGTGAGCATTGAAGCCAATCTGATTTCTAAACGAAATCGAGCTAGATCTGAAAGGAGAACAACTTTCAAAGAAGAACCATCTGCCTTTGAACAAAAACTTGATGCAATCATTAAAGGCATGGACAGGTTGGGAGATAGAGTGGAAACAATTGAGAGGAAATCTTCATGGGAAAGCCAACCAAACAACAATGCAAGAAATCTAAACTTTAGAAAAAATCAAAACCCCAATGTAGGAAAAGTTGGTCCAGACCAAAATATAAGGCCCCCCTTCCAAGAAAACTATGTAGAAGCCTCCACATCTAGTGAACCAAAAGAGGACCCCCACATTAACCTAATGGGTCTCAATAGTTGCCAACCAATTTTCCTAACTCAAGAAGATCAAGAGGCTCATACTCTTAGTCATTGTCAAATGAAATCAGGGGAACCCTTTGATTTTAAGCAAGGGTATGAAACAACTGTGTATGAAGTCCAAAAGCAGTACAACTTGAGAAGTAGGAGAATAGACATCCCTAATGATCCAAAGCAGAAGACAATCAATCAACCTACCAAAACTAAACTGAAGGACTCTCATATACCAAACATCCCTAAATCAACTTGCAATCCAAATAGTCCAACAGTTGAAGATGTTTCAAACAAATATAAATCAAAACAACACCCTACATCTGTTTCTCCACTCAGAGAAATTGTAGAGGAACCTTTGGAAGAGGGTGAGCAAGTAACTCCAGTTCATCATAACATTGCAGTAAAAGAGGCAGTTGTTGAAAACCTAGTTGAAAAACACAACCTTGCTGCCCAAAATGTCAAAATACAAACAGAAAAACCCTTTAATATGGAGGCTGAAATAAGTAAGTTAAAAGTATCCATCCCATTATCTGAATTGGCTAGGCATGAAGTTTTTAGAGAAAAAATCAGCAAATCATTACAAATTTCAGAAACCAAAGATTCAGTGAACATCCTTGATGATCAACCAAAACTTATATTTGGCCCTGAAGCAAATGGTAAATCAGTAGATGGAGGACTCCCTCCCTTCTATGTAAGTTTAAACATTCATGACAAGGTGCTTCACAATGCAATGTTTGATTCAGGAGCCTCCCATAATCTAATGCCAAAATCTGTTATGGAAAAGTTGGACCTAGATATCACAAGGCCATAGAAATACCTATTTTCCTTTGATTCCAGTCAGGTCCAGTGTCTAGGCTTAATCAAGGATCTGTGTGTGTCATTAGTCCAATATCCAGCCAAGACAATTCTCATGGATGTGGTGGTAGCTGATATTCCACCCAAGTATGGAATTTTGTTATCTACATCCTGGGGTGCCAAGCTACAAGGATCTTTGCAACTAGACATGTCTTATGCCACAATCTTAGTCTTCGGCCAACCTAAGAGGCCATACCGAGAAACTTTGATGAAGTATGTGGTAAGTAGTCAAGAAAAACCCCAAAAATTTCCCATTTATTCTATGCATTCAGACATGGACTCTTTTATCTTGTACAACACCAAGTTTCAAACCCCAACTGATATTAAAATTGTGGCTTCAAGTTAGGATGAATTCCTAGACAAAGAATCCACAGTTCAGATTCAAGAAATATTGGAAAACAAAAAATTGACAGTCACACATGAGGAATCCCATGAGACTGAAAATCCAACCATGCCTACTGAGCAAATTGAAAAAGCTCCTAATACCAGTTCAAATCAAGAAAACCTATGGTATCTAGAGTTTTATGGATCTGTTAATAAGATAGGAGCAGGGGTAGGGGTTTGGATACACAATATGAAGGATGACCACGCTGAGGGACATGCATTTAGATTGAATTTCAGGTGCACTAACAACATGGCCAAATATGAAGCCCTCCTCTTAGGGCTCAAAGTGATCAAAAGCTTAGGTGCAGCTCGAATATCAAGTTTGGGAGATTCTGACCTCATCATTCAACAAATAAAGGGTAACTTCATTACAAATGATCTGAGGTTGAGGTCATACAGAGCTACTACAATGGAAATTCTCAACACCTTTCTTGAATCCCAATTGACCAAGATTCCAAGGAATCAAAATCTGCTTCTCATAGTCTAGCAACGTTTGCAAGCACTTGCAAATTGCCATTTAAGCCCAATCACCGTTTCACTGCCCAAATCAAACATAGACCTATTGTACCAGATAATGTCAAAAACTAGCAAGTGTTTGAAAATGACACACAAATCAACAATTTCCTCACTTTGAAGGAAGAGTTCTCAAGCACAAAAATGGATACCAACACTATAGAGGAAAGCAATAAAATAGACAAAATTGAAACACATATCTCTGTTGAAACAACAAACCAAATTCTACATCCCACTATGTTCACTAAAATAGATTTACAGGTACTTCAAGGAAAAGAAGGTGAGGATGCAATTGAAGTAGAATGTGAACTCATTGAGTTGAAGTATAATTTCCTGCCTACAAGCCTCACTCCTTTAGAGGACATTTTTGACTCAAATGACATCTCTAGAAAACCTAAAATGCAGCCATTAAATGCAGAAATTGAAGACTGTAATTTAGGAACTGTAGAAAATCCCAAAATGATAAAATTGTCCAAAGCTCTGCCTCCTGACCAAAAACTCAACTACATTAAACTATTCAAAGAATTTCAAGATGTCTTTGCATGGAGTTATGAGGACCTAAAGTCTTATGACATTGAAGTCATCTAATAGACCATACCTCTCAAGGAAAACCAAAAACCTTTCAAACGAAAACTTAGGATGGTCAACCTTGTGCTGCTCCCTTTGATTGAGAAAGAAGTTAAGAGAATGTACGAAGCTGGAATTATAGCTCCAATCAGATTCTCAGAATGGGTTTCAAATTTAGTGCCCACTAAAAATAAGACAAGGGAGATTAGGATGTGTGTTGATTTGAAAAATTTGAACAAAGTCTCTTTAAAAGATAATTACCCTTTACCCAAAATGGATCACATCCTGCAAAGGGTAGTGGGTGCTTCAAGGATATCATTGTTAGATGGATTCTCAGGCTTCAATCAAATCCTAATGCACCCAGATGACTAAGATAAGACTACTTTCACAATCCCTTGGGGGACATTCAAATATGTGAAAATGCCTTTTGGAATCAAGAATGCAGGAACAACTTTTCAAAGAGCCATGGATATTTCTTTTGCCAAAGAGATCCATGACTTTTTAGTCATTTACCTAGATGACCTTATAGATTTCTCCAAATCAGATCAAGAACACCTAGATTATCTTAGGCAAGTATTCTTAATTTGCAGAAAATATGGTATATCACTGAATCCAAAGAAATCATTGTTTAACCTAGAAGAAGGAAAATTATTGGGCCATATCATCTCTAAAGAAGGCATTAGAATTGATCCGGATAGAATACAAGCTATCTTACAAGTCCCTCACCCCAGAAACATTAAAGAACTACAATCCTTTTTGGCGAAGATCAACTTTCTAAGGAGATTCATACCAAATCTGGCCGAGCTAATAAGATTGCTGAAGAACATGCTCAAAAAAGACTCCAAGGTTAAGTGGACAATATAAACTAAGCAAGGCTTTGAAGAAATAAAAAAAGCTTTAACTCAAACACCAGTCCTCACAAGCCCCAATTCTGACAAGGACTTTATTATATTCTCATTTGCATCAGAACATACAGTTTGTACTGTTTTGCTCCAAAAGGATGACCAGGGATGTGAAAAACCCATAGCCTTCTTCAGCAAAGCCCTTAGAGATGCTCCACTCAAATATCAAATCATGGAGAAACAAGCATATGCACTTGTAAAGGCCATCAAGGACTTTAGAGTTTACATTTTGTACTCTCATGTGATTGCTTATGTGCCCAACACTGTTGTTAAAGACATCCTAACCCAAGAAGGCATTGAAGGCAAAAGGGGTAAATGGATAGCTATGATATTGGAATATGACATTGAAATTAAACCAAGAAAACTGATAAAAGGACAAGGACTAGCTAAACTCATGACTGAAACTAACTTTCAAGCCCTTGACATAAATCAACTGGATAATGAGCAGGAGATGGCGACTCTACAGATCAATCAAGCCTTTTTACAATCACCTTGGTATGCTGACATATCTTTTGTATTATTAAACCTGCAAGCTCCTATAGGATTATCCAGAACTAAGAAAAGATTTCTGAAAATGAAAGCTTCCAAGTTCTGCATTTTAGATCATGCTCTCTTTTGGAAAAACCATGAAGGCGTTTTATTAAATTGTCTAATCAAAGAAGAAACTGACAAAGTACTTAAAGAATTTCATGCAGGGGATTGTGGTGGACATTTATATTGGAAATCAACTGCTGTTAAAATCCTAAAGGGCTGGATTTTATTGGCCCACCCTATTTACTGATGTGAAAAAATATGTAACTTCTTGCCACAAATGCCAAATTTTTGAAGGCAAGAAAAAGTTGTTGCCTCTACCCCTCAAGCCCATTTCCACTGAAAAACCATTTCAACAATGGGGTTTAGACTTCATTGGGGAAATCCACCCTTCATCTGCTACCCAGCACAAATGGATTTTGACTGCTACAAACTATTTTACCAAGTGGATAGAGGCCATCCCTTGTAGGCAAGCCAATGACTTAGTAATCATGCAATTCCTTGAGACCAACATCTTGTCTACGTTTGGCTGCCCAAGGAAAATTATTACAGACAATGCTGTTGCCTTTAAGTCTAAGAGAATGATTAATTTCTGCCATAAATACCACATTACCTTGGGCCATTCTACAACATATTACCCTCAAGGTAATGGCCTTGCTGAATCCTCCAACAAGAGTTTGATCAACATGATTAAGAAAGTCTTAGAGGAGAACAAGAAAAATTGGCATAAAAATCTTGTAAATGCACTATGGGCAAACAGATTGACCACTAAGAGATCTATTGGGACCAGTCCCTATCAATTGGTTTATGGAATGGAGGCGGTATTCCCTTCTTCTTTGGGAATCCTAGTGATAAAGTTGCTATAAGAGATACAGGCAGAACCTAATGATATTCAGAGAAGGATCAATCAAACTATTCACTTGTAGTAGAGAAGAGAGGAGGTCTATCACAGAGCTCAAGTTATACAATAAAAGCTTAAAAAGGTATTTGATAAAAGAACCAAAGTAAAGGATTTCTTCATTAGGGATAAAGATTTAAAGTGGGATTCTAGAAGAGAAGATAGGGGAAAACATGGAAAATTTGATTTCTTATAGAGAGGACCATTTATCATTCTGACTGTACAAGGAAATAACACCTAATTTTTGAAAATCCTGGATGGCACAGAGGTAGATGATGGACCAATCAATGGCAGAATGCTAAAGCATTATTTTGATCCACTTTGTTAAAAATACTAGCACTTTAATTTGTACATAGTAGTTTTTACTTTCTGCAGTTTATTACAGCAATAGGATAGGGAATAGGTTACAACAAATTTTGAGGAAAAGGCAAGGAATTGTGCCACTGTTGGGTATTGCATTTTAAGCCTATCAGAAGAAGCTAAAGAAGCAGGCTTGGGAGCTGTAAAAATGATTCAAAATAATCAAATAGACTACCCAAAATAGAGCTGCAATTATTGGAATGAGTTCATAAGAAATATAGACATTGTAGAGGAACCATCTTGCAAACAACAAAGGAGAAATTTCAGAATACAACAAGAACTGAATATAAGGCCATCTGACCTGCTGTTCTTGACTTTCCACTAGGAAAAGCCATCCCCAAGTAGAGCCACTATTAGCTTCCTATACCAATAGGTTTCATTTTTCATGATTGACTGGAGAAGTGCCAAATATGTTCATCCTTTCCATGCTGCAAACGTTCCATATTTTGAAGAATTTCACTATGAACAGGTAATTGACTCTTGCCACAGTTGATGAATAGGCAGACAGTCTAATCCTGGCTAGATCATGTTTGAATTTACTTGTCTTAAAATACAGAATAAAGGTCTACACAAACTGTTCAAGCTTGGCAAACAAGTAGTTAGGTAGAGAAGCAAAGGGTCTCAAAAGCTTAATCTGAGCCCTAGAAGAGATAAGGGTAGACTTAGATAGGAGGGTAGCTAAAAAAAAGAAGAAGAGAAGAATCAGGGTTTGCTAGTTCAAATGCACCCAATGAAAATGAAGAGAAAATGTTAGGCATACTAGGTTGGGTAGGCAGTTTTGATGGTATAGAAGCAGGTTTATGAGCAATTTTCTCCTTTGGAACAAGTTTTCATCTCATGAAAATCATAAGGTGCCATGGTAAGATGGCAAAAAAAAACAAATGGAGCATGACTAATTCCCCTCCCCATTTTTCCAAGAAACACTTACTAACATCCCCCCCAAGGACAATGAGATCTGCTCATTGCCTTTAGTCCACTTCATCTCATAGAAAAACTAAGTGAAAATGTGTTTTCACCTAGGCAAAACAAGCCACATTTCTTGTGTAAAATGTCTTTATTCCATTTTTCCAAGTTTCCTAAACTTCACAACTTGGTATCCTTTCATTCCCCTATGCCTAAGTTTTCACTCTATAAACTTATCCTTTGTCCATACATATCCATTCTACGTATTCATATTAACACCCTAACTCTACTATATAACTCCTATATAACTTTTTCCCTCCCCCTATTGTATGAAATACATAAAAAAAACCCCAAAAAACAAATATCCCGCCCCATGGCAATATAGCCATATAATAAAGATTTTCGGGAATTATAGGGTTCACCTGGAACCTTATAATAACCCTTAGCGCTCATAAAAACCTTGGGTTTCATTTAACCTTTGGTTATATGAATAACTGACCGACCGTAGTCTAGAGCTGAAATACACTAAAAAACCCCGCAAAAACATTATACAGCACCAATATATTAAGGTGGGTCCCCATGCTGCGCCCCCGCAACTTGCCATTCACAGTGGACCGTTTGATCGGGGTTCTCAGATCCAACGGTGTGGAATCGTATTGTGACGCCCCTAGCGCCCGAACGTTATGTTCCAGGAAAATGGCGGTTTTGCCACCGTATAGAGGACACGCGTCGCTCAACCGCATGTATCACGACCCCCCTGCTCAATACCGCTGCTACTCGAAAAGCGGTGAGATAATACCACTTACTAGCCTCACTCCCTGCCGTTGACGTCATCCAATGATGTCATATCCACGTCAGCTCCATGTCACTCTTGCCACCTCAATGCCAAGTCATCCACCATGTCACCTTCCGTACCCCGGTACATGACAAGAAATCTACGTCATGATAACATCATCACAAAAAGCGCTAAAAAGCCCATAAAGCCGATTTTTGTTAAAAAACCCGTAAAATTGGTTGTGTTTACCATTGTCATTGTGTTATTTTACTGAGCTGTTGCATGCATACGATGACGAATTCACTAGCAAACCTCCAGTCTGCCACCTCAACCACCATAGCTCGGTGCCCCACTCCGCAAATCGTCTCCCAATCAGCAAGTAACTCCAGTGCATTGTGAAAATAAGTATTTACCATAATCCTGCTAAAAACCCTCTGAATTTCGAATTTTCACTATGAAAATTGTCTGGGAAACCTAGAAACTTATTAAAATTTTCCCTGTTGCCTACACATAAATACACCAGGACCACTTATTCATTAAAAAAAACCTGGACATTGCATACCCCTCTGTACAATTCACCCAACAAGCTGAGAAAAACAGGTACTCACCTGAGTCTTGCTCCCAAGCTCCCTGATTGACTTCCCTTGGAAAAATTGCCCACTGAAACTACTATTTTGCCCACATTTTACTATAAAAACTACCAACTCCACCCCACTTAGCAAATCTCTGCCATTTAAGTCGAGCTCTAGGTCTGTTTGGTTAGTAATTGCTGAAGGACAGGCCCTGAAACTATTACTACTCATTCCTTGCAGAACAGACCCTCCAAGCTTCATTCTTTGCTTCAAATTCTACCCACCAGAGTCAAAACAAAGCACTCCAATTTGCAGATCCTCTAGAAAAAGCCCCAGGGCCTCTATTTTACCCACTACTACTGTAAAGACCCACATTTCAATCAAAAACACCAGAGAACTTATAGAGAAGGATCCCCCTACTAGTGGACCATCAGAATAACTAGGAGATAAGAGGCAGAGGTTGAATCCCTAATCTAAGTAGTAATTTGTGGAAGATACCACAAGCACCATGAGAGATCAGGAAAGGACCGAGCAATAAACATCTCCATTACCCGGTACCTCAGCTAGCTCATTCCAGCAAGAGCTAGAGAGGCAACATAGTGTGGAAGTTTCATCCACCAGGCCTCAAAGCAAGCAAAGCTCAGATATCAAGAAAACTTTCACCAAAATAAAAGCTAGAAATGATCCACTGAGGATGCAACTTTATAATCATCTGATGAAGACACCACCTACCAATCAACAATGGCTAATGGATGCTTATGATATTCAGGAAAAGAAAATGATCCTCAGCCATTTCAAGCCCAAGACACAACAACCCCAGTTAGCTGCTGATTATATAAGAAACAATCTGGAAGTTTTCTTTAAAGATATTCACCCAATTGACCAGATTAAATTACATAAGCAAACTAGGGAGATGGTGTATGCCACCTTGGATGATAAGGCATTGCTTGCTCACAAACTGCAAAATTCAGTGCACAATACCTCTGCCCAATTAGAATTGGAAAAGGCTTCCTCCTTAGGTAAGGACAACAGGATTAAGTCCTTAGAAAAATCATCATCGAGCTTGGGCATAATCCTAAGGATGAAAAGGGCATCAAAGCACTAATCAAGAAGAAGGAGGAGGACATTGTAGCCCTCAAAAGGCAATTAAAGTTGCTAATTACAGTGCATCCACAAACTTCAGAAGTTGCACAGTAGAAATAGGAAGAGGACATGGTAAGTCTGGTAATGAAGATGAATGAGAGATTGGCAGAAACAAAGTAAGCATTGGAGAAGGCAATTAAAGAGAAGCAGGGAGAGTCGACCTCCTAGCCACCTGAAATAGATCTAACAGGTGCCACTGCCTCCCCCACGGGTACAAAAACAGTCCCTCCTACCATCCAATAGCAACAACAGGGCCAGATACCAGCATGGGCATGGATGAGTTAATGAAAGCAGTAAAAGAGCTGGAAGCTCAAATATCAGAGCTCAAAGAGGCAAAAGAAAAACTAGCCAAACTAGAGGTGAGCTATGACAAGTCAAAAATAACAGTGGCAGAAAAAACCAAAGAAGTGAACGCCCTGGAGAACAAGGTGAAATCATTGGAAAAGGATCTCACCTTGCATAAACCTCTAGCAGACATTAAAATGATTTTGTGGACCAAGATTGGCCAGTCTATTACTGACCAATGGAAATCAATTCAGACAATCCATGAACAAATTGAATTGATAGAAAGGGCCCAAGAGAAAATTCAAAGGGCCAGGGCATCATTGGGAAATATGCCTGAACAGGCCAATAGGTTGATCCATTTTTTGAATACCCATACTAAAGAACAACTAGCAGCTTTGGAGATCTCAGACAGGACAGGTAGCATTTTGACAGTGAAGAAGGTGCTAACAATGAGAAATTTTGTACATACTTTGGAAAGTAAGTGCCAAGAGATGTAGATGGATATTAATGCCTTCACAAAGAAGTTCACAATCTTGCAGTAGAAGGGTCTACCCATTTTACTAACCAGCAATCAAAAACTGTTATCACATCAACAATATGCTCACAGGGTAAACATGTATGTTACAAATCAGATCACAGCATCATCTAGCACTTCAGAAGACACAGGACCTCCTTCCGGACAGAGTTTATATGAAAAATTGGAAAATTTGTTTTATATAGAACATGAAATAAATCATCTTTTTGAACTCAAGCCTAACTTTTACAGTTCTACTAAGGCTAATGAAACACTTGTGAAAATACAAAGACATCAGTTGCCTATGGACCAGTGGTGGCAGAGTATGCTAGAAATTTTACCTAGGTAATTTGGATCTTTCTGTCTATTTACACTCGCTCAAATAGCAAGAGACGTGGAAGATATAGAGGAAGGAGCTCAAGCAAGGATCAGGACACATTAAAGCTAAATAAAGAGCAGGTTAAAGGATCAGGACAGCAATGCAGGAATGCAAATTAAAGAAACAACTACCAGCCGAATTCTTGAGTTGAAAATTGAAAAATATCTTGTCAGTTAAAGTAGCCAGCACAGCCACAATTACTCCTACATTTATTTCTACATTTATTCCCTTGTTAGAATAGGTGAAGGAAGTTATTGCTTCATATCTTATCTACAAGATATTTTGTAACTCTCTTTTTGTATAAATACCTCCCCAAGGAATGTATTCAGGGTTGGTGATTTTTCTCTTTGGACCACGCTATAACTATGATATATTTTAATACAAAGGCTGTTGAAGTGCACTGCTGCTGGACTGTTTGAATGTGGATTTGATGTTTTGAGCTCTGCTACAAAGTTCCTGTGACTTTCTATGGATCAATAAGTTATTCTAAACTGTGTTTTGTGTTTTCTATGTTTGCAAATTTCATAAACGTTTCATAATCTTAACAATAGGGAAAAAGAATAGCCCAGAACTTGTTTAAATACACTCTATGTTCAATTCCTGTTGTTATTTATGTTTTCTTCAAAATTAGGATAAATAAAAATTCTTAAATTCTTTTGTTTCCACTAATTCTTTCACTTTGAAAATTGCCAAGGAATTATTTACTGCTCCTTGAAAATATTCATGCACTTTCCCTCTGCCATCATGATGAAGGATTCTTGATTGCCCTTCACCCACTGGCTTACACTCCATCAATTTCTAGATTCCAATATTGTTCCAAAATTGATTATCTTGCTTTGTAGTATTGCCCTTCATCACAGAAACACACTCAGCTGTCCATCTTCATAAAATCCATTTTCCCAATGGAAGGAATTGTTTTAGACTTGCATCCCAGCTCTGTTTAAAATCGCCATCCAAACCAACTTAAAACAAAACCCTGCACATCATAACTAGCATAAAATACTTCAAAAACAAAGTCAAATTATAAAGAGAGAGCCCTCTCTTGATGCAGTTTGGATAGAAATTGCATCTAAAAGATTGGTTAGTGTTTACCTCGGCCGTATTCCCTTTTCTCACAAGTTCTGGGGAACAATCTGAGTGTTCACAATAGCAGATGCACTAAAGGTCATAAGTGTGCTAAGAAGAAATTATTTACATCGATTATGAAGAGGAGGAAGGAAAGGATCATGAAAAATCAAAAGAAGAGGATATACACCAGGAACCAACCCCAGAGAAAGAATAAATGAATCTGACCATATCTTGTAAAGCATTGCCAAGAATTACCACTCCTCAAACTCTCAAGATAGAAGTACATATCAAGAATAAAAAGGTTCGAGAAGTGAAAGATCACATCGAGAAAGAAGAAATGAATCCAACGATATCTTGTAATGCATTGGCCAAAATTACCACTCCTCAATCTATCAAGATAGAAGGACATATAAAGAAGAAAAATGTTCAAGAAGTGAAAGATCACATCAAGCATCAAGAAATGAGTCCGACCATATCTTGTAAAATAATGGAAGAATTTACCACTCCTCAAACTCTCAAGATAGAAGGACATATCAAGAAGAAAAAGGTTCAAGAAGTGACAGATCATATCAAGAAAGAAGAAATGAATCCAAACATATCTTGTAAAGCATTGGAAGAAATTACCACTCCTCAAACAATCAAGATAGAAGGACATATCAAGAAGAAAAATGTTCAAGAAGTGAAGGATCACATTGAGCATCAAGAAATGAATTCGTCCATATCTTGTAAAGCATTGGAAGAAATTACCACTCCTCAAACTCTCAAGATAGAAGGACATATCAAGAAGAAAAAGGTTCAAGTAGTGAAATATCACATCAATCATCAACAACAATTTCCCCAATGTTTGAATAATAATGCCAATTTGGTGCAAAATTGAATGAAACAACAGGTATATCAACATCACAGTGAAAAACGTTTTGATATAGGTGAGTGGGTATTTTTATAGCTACATCTCAAGCAAGCTATTTATGAGAAGGAAATGTGGGCAATACTACATGCACTTAAGAAATGGTGACGTTACCCAATTGGAAGACACTTCAAGGTAAAAATGGATCATGATAGTCTTAAATACTTTTTAGAAAAATATTATCTTTATAAGAATAGAAAAAATGGGTCAAAAATATGTTGGGTTATGACTTTGACATCATCTACAGAAAAGGGAAGAAAACTTTTGTTGCAGATGCACTCCCAAGAAAGGATGCCGATGTGGAAGCATTGTTTTGTGCTATTTCTATTATCCAACCAGATTGGATAAACAAAGCAAGGGATGAATGTAAGAAGAACAAATAAGTGTGACCACTCATTCAAAAGTTGTAGAAGATCCCAATTCAAACAATATTGCGAGAACTTGAAGAAGAAGGAAAAATACTTGGAGCAGTCACAGAAACAAGAGCCCGATAGCTATGAAATAAATCAATTTAAGAGTATCTCATCAAGTGGAAGAACTTACCCATTGAAGATTCCACATGGGAGGACAATAATTATATATAGAAGAATCACGAACTACTCAAGCATTGAGGACAACACTTTTTCAAGGAGAGGGGCATGTTAGGCCCCTATACTACTAGTGTAACCCCTTATTGTTATTAGTGTAACCCACTTATTATATTGTTGTACCCATGTAGTCCCCATATTGTTACTATTGTGCCCCATAAAATCCCACTATTGTTATTATTCTGCCCTTACATTATTATTGTTATGTCAACTCTGATTATATTATGACCACTTAGACACCTATATATAGAAAGGAGGTCTTTTCATTTGTATCATCGAAGAATTTTTCATTTGTGTAATGTAAAGGAAGTTTCCCCCTCGAAGAGGCTGAATTCTAAGGCGTTGATCTATCTTTTCCATCTTTTTGTGAGTCGGTTTCATAACAGGCTTCATCCTATTGTGCACATAAAGTGGCACTCCCTTGTACCTCAATGTTCATTCCTGCATGTGTGAAATAGTAGTGTGAATGTATTTTAGAGTTTGGGTTGTCTGCTCGCATTGCTGCTAAAATCCATATAGATGGAAGACCACTTTATGCACGATGACAAATTTTCTCTACACTACCGGCATGGTGGCCTCCAAAGTTGATACCTCCACCAATATTACCTTCTTCATCTCTACCATGGCAGATCATGTGGAATATTTTGTTCTCTGCGTCGTCTCTTATAAGTCCTTCCCCATCTGATCATTATCCTCTCTCAAGAACTTGACTGTCAAAATCGTGGTTTCTATAGAAGCCTTAGAAGCCTTGACCATGGCAACTGGATGTCTTCTAACATCTAGTATAATAACCCTTTCGTCTATGTGGGTAGGTGATGTGTGATCATCTAGGAGGTGTTTTCTTCATGCCTATACAATCCTCTATTGTGACTTGTCAAATTCCAGATTGTACACATTTCTCTCTAGGTCATCATCAAGGAGAACAACTTATCCTTGCTTGCTCGGGACTAGTTGTGATTCTGGAGCTAGCTGAGACTATGGTGCAACCTTGGATTCTCTCAGAATGAGATCGGTCTCTTGGTCCTATAGCTCATGTTCTGTCCCCATGTCTGTTACCTCCACCAACTACTCAACCTGTTGAGAAAGTTCCCGAACCTTCACCTGCTCACCCTCTTTTTCATCTGTTGGATGCTCTTTTTTCTCGACCTATATCTCTGTAGTTTCTCTGTCAATGTGCCTTTTCCTTCTTCGTGTTACTATTTTTCCCTCTCTTCCCTTTCCATCCTTCTGAGCTCTTGTTTTACTTTCAGCTTCTTCTTTGTATCCTGCAATCTCCTCTTTGTATATTCCAACCTTTGCTTCTCCCTTTTCATGTTGTCACCTCTTCGCCTCTATCTCCAATGCTACTTTATCCACAAGAGTGTCTACTTTGAACTTGTATCTTTTCTTAACCTTTGTACTCTCGGAAATCTTCCTCTTACCCTTGTCTTGCACCGGTTTTCTGCTCATTGTTGCTATTGTTGTTGCTTCCTGTGGTGCTACTACTGACAATGCTTATTTCCATTCTACCATTATGCTGCCCAGTTCATTAAGTATAGAGGAGTTATAGTAATACCTCTAAGGATCTTCCTCTTTCTAATGACATGCCTCGTGCATCCATGGGTAGTACACCTTCACACAGTGGTTCTTCCATATGTAGTCGGGATCATACAGATTAAAACTCTTGGCGTCGAACCCAAACTTCTTCATGTCTTCAGCCTCAACATCTTCACCTTTCAAGGTACAAATCTTGTACATCCCAATTTGCAAACGATGACTAGTCCATGGTGCCTTCTTCCTTCTATGCAATCCTAGTGATAACACTATCGAGATGTGGTATGCAACCTCTTGCATGACCAAATTGTCTGTCGAAAACCTTGGTAGCTCATGCAGAGGCTTCTCTGCACTAAACATCCTAATAAAGGTGCCATCGGGTGAGGCATACCAATCTGCAATGTTACGTAGTGCCTCATCTCTTCTTGGGACATGCAAGGTGGATCCTTCTCAAATATCATCATCTACAATAGGGAGATAAATTGGTTAGACAGGCTTTCCATGACTCCTTAGTAGCTATACTTAGAGAGAAACTTGCAATAAACATTCAAAACTTCCTTTGGTGGTGTCAATATCCAACCCATGCTAGGGAACTATTGTTGGGCATAGATTGCATCAAGATGGTACACGAACATAAATAATCTTGCTTGTCAATCCTTAGGAAAATTCTTAGCATTAGGCACATGCACTTTTAGCTTATGAGCCAACCTGCCCAAGTAGTTGAAATCCCTTCCTTCATTTTCCAACTCATCTAACATAACAACCCAACTCTGCGGGTATGTCTCCATGCTATCTTGGCCATACAAGTGACATGCAAATATGACCAAGAGTTGCTAAGCCTTCTTGAGTGACTTCATCTTGTAGACTTGGTTAAGTGTCATCCTGAACATCGATGTCTCTTTTATCCAACGCTTCATCATATCTCTGGTGTTTACATTACTATTGGGAGTGAAGAACAATGCATCCGTGTAGTTCATTGACTGCGGCAAGTGATACATCTAATTGTAGTTTTCTGAGCTGAACGTGGCAAGTTGTTCCCAATGGTGTTGCTAAACATCATCGTCTCCGGATCGGTATGTGAGACAACCCAGTGACTTATATCTACGCAAGGGAAAGCGGGGTACCTGCATGTAACCTTGTGTAAGCCTGACTTGTGAATGTTGACAAAGACTTGTTGATCTTCCAGATATTACTTGAATGTGCATGAAAATATGTCCTTTATTTCTTGCCATGTGATATCCATGTCCTTTTCTACAAACAACTGTGTGTCTTCATAGATGGGCAAGTTCATTGATACCTTCTCAACTACGTCTCTAGTGCTTCTCTTGATAGTGTCCTTTGGTCCAACTCACTTGGAAACACACTGATGTACTTCTGAGAGACTGCTCAACAACTGATGTACCTAAAGATAGAGAAGACACTCATGAAAAGAAAATGTTAGCTTAAAAAACAAAAACCACTTCAATCATCAATCATGCAACAAGTTGGGTGACTGTTGGCAAAGATTGCGCAGTAGTGACTCTCAGAGGGTGGGAGACTGTCAGCTGGAACTGTGCATTGTGTAGTCCCAACTGCTAGTGAGGCCTGCTACTGACTGGAACTATGCAAAGCATAGTCAAGTGAGGCTGATTATGGATTCGAACTATGTAATGACCAGCTCAATCAAGCTTGACTGTTGGTTGGGACTGTGCATGGCACAATCCCAATGGGCAAGACTGGGCACTATCTCCCAGAACTGCGTAGAGCATAGCTAGAGCTAGTGACAAACAAATTCTACGTAATTCCTAGATCCAAGGAAGAGCCTTGAGTTCCAGGATTGGGTAGTGCATGCTGGGCAAAGCTAGATTTGTGCCAAGGCTTCCTAGATCTTCCCAAGCGCAACTTGAAAATGAGTAGATCTAAATTCATGAGCAAAGTATGGTGTAGATAGGAGTGAATGATCATGCATACAATCAAAACCAATGTAGGAAATAGTCAAACGGATGAACAATGAATCTATTGGGGAGAGTCACCGCAATGACGATCGTTAGTGAAAAAACAATCTTATGCATGCGATGTTAAGAAAGACAATGAAAAACTTCAAACCGCACTTCTACAAGTTAAAACAAACTAAAACACATGGAAAACAAAACTCACACAAGTCAAGGAAACAAAAGTGACATAAAAAGCAGCAAAAGACTTGAAAAGGAAAACATACCTGGAAAAGTTGTGCCGACTATGCCTAAGGTTCCTAGATGCCTCGGGAATGCTAGAGCTCCAATATTGAATGTGTAGAATGATATATGGGGCGCCCATTAAATAGATTTGATAGATTCAGGGTTGATGACATGCATTACAAAATTGTAGGAAAAAACAACAAGTGGCGAGAAGTTTCTAAAAATGACTTGAGTGTAACTACCAGTGCTAAAAATAGCTCCCTAATTTTTAGGGATTCTTTTTACTTTTTGCTTTTTTCTTTTTTGAAAAAGGTTTTCATGCATGCATTGAGAAATTGTGTAGTTTTGGAGGGAATCGAGAAACCTTCCATCACATGCATCGAACAATAGCTAATTGAATGCTTCTATGAAATTCCTAGGCTGAGTGGCCGTTGCTTCCTCTCATGCTCAACGTAATTTCCTAGTTGAAGACAAGATGTCAGTGGCATCTACACAATTTCTGAGCCAAAGCTAACTACCAAGATTCTCTAGGAAATTTTGGAGAGAAAGGTTGACTGTTGTGCTAGTCTGCGCAAATCCTAAGGTCAGGGTAGGCTACCCTCTAGGACTATGTAGTTTTCTAAGACAACACAAAAATCGTATGTAAACCAAGTCACAAGGTCAACTTGAGGTTAGTTAGTAAAGCAAGTAAGTGAACAGAAGCTGCAAAGTGAAAGATAAACTTGAATGAACACAACTACCTGAGCAGTGCAAGACATGCTACTAAGATTTTGAGGAGGGGGGCTCCCAAACAACGTGAATGAAAAAATTTGGAGGGTGTTTGTAACTGCTACAACATTATGCAACACATTACACTTTTTCAAACATTTGTATTCATGATATAATGTGTATTATACATAAAACATCTTTGGCCACAATATATCACATTTCTTTTATGTCATGACATATTTCTTTGAGGAAAATCTTGTCTTTCAGTGAAACTTTATGCTTTTTCAAACTTTTTTCATTGTGAAATAGGTAAATTCTCTAGAGTTTTAATGCATCATGTTTTATTGAGACGAAACCATGATATTTTAAACTAAAAGTATGACCACTTTTCATACAACAACGAGTAAAAGTTGTAAAAGGTTTTGAAAAATCAATCATCAAAGTGTGGGAAACATGTAAATAGTTATAGAGGGGTTATAAATAATATAAATATTAATGAGCCAAAATATTGAATTAGTGTATTTCTTCAATATAGACAAATATAAGTTGAATTAGTGTATTTCTTCAATATATATTTAAAAGATTTTAGTGTATTAAAGAAACTCTTAGTTTCAATGCCTTGATAGGGTTTTTAGATTTAATGTCTTTGTCTTGCACCTATTGATGGTTAATGCGCTAATATTTTAGTTTAAAGTTAAATATAACTTGCTAAGTATGCATCTCATTATGGGAATGCATTTCATAATGGGTATTTTGTGGTGTAAAATTGGTTTCCTAAAGAAAATAATAATATAAGAATTATAATTTATTTTGAAAATTTTATTTTTGAATGGTCTTTATTTAGATTTCAAGTGTGGGGAGTTGTTAAGTGTGAAACTATATTTTTCATCCAAAAGTACCTCCTATATAAACTTTTAAGTAGACCCACAATGAAGTATTTTTTAATTTTTTTTTTTTATAAAAAGTGTATTTCTTTACCAGAAAAACATATTTTTTCTTATTTAATTCAATATAAATTTTTTAACCATATTTAATTGAAATATTGTACTATTTATTTAAATTGTAAATTAACCTTTTGTTTATAATCAAGGAAAATTAATACTAATTTTATAAACATGAGTTGCAACTCACCTATAATTTCCAGCATTGAAAAATATCACATGAATTGTAAATGCACCTGCAATTCCTACCAAACAAAAACCAAAAAGATCATGTCAATTGATTTAACACCAAACAAACCGAAAACAAAAAAGATCATGTCATTTGAATTGACACATGAAACATGTCAAAATTATTTGGATGCTAAAGTGAGAAGTAACTCAACACAAATTCCTATGCAAAATTTTCACGTGTAAAGTATCAAAATATCTAAGAAGTGTAGATAGAAGTGACTGGACCACTAATCTTATCAACACACAAAAGAAACAAGTGTAAAGTAGCACATAATGTCTATAGATAACCATCATGTGTTTGGGTGAAAAATAACCTTTTCTTAGTGAAAAATAACTGTCACCTATAAACTAGCACATGATATCTACATATAATTAGCATGACTTGTGAACTAACACAGGAGAGACTTCTGAGAGACTGCTCAACAATTGATGTACCTAGTGACACAACAAACACTCACAAGAAGCAAATGTGAGTTTAAAAAGAACAAAGCACTTCAAGGATCGATCATGCAATAGGTTGGGTGATTGTTGGGCAAGATTGCGTAGTAACTCTCGGAGGCTAGGAGACTGTCAACTGGAACTGCAGCCCCAGCAACAAGTGAGAACTATTGCTGACTAGAACTTCATAGAGCACAGTCTAGTGAGGCTAACTATGGATTAGAACTACATAATGCACGGTTCAATCTATTTTGATTACTGGTTGGGACTGTGAATTACGCAATCCCAATGGGCAAGATTGGGCACTCTCTCCTAGAACTGCGCAGAGGATAGCTGGAGGCCAGTGACAGGGAGCTTCTTCGTAATTCCTGACACTGAGGCAGAGCCCTGAGATTCATGAACATGAAGTGCATGCGAGGCAAAGCAAGATCAAAATCAAGGGAGCCCATATCTGCCCAAGGGCAACTTGAAAATGAGTAGATCTAAATGCATGAGCAATGTATGGTGCATATAAGAGTGAAAGTTCATGCATGCAATCAAAACTAATACAAGAATTAGTTAAACAGACAAATAATGAAGCTAGTGGGGAGAGTCATCGCAACGATGACTGTTAGTGCGAAAACAATGTTATCCATCTGACCCTTAAGAAATACAATGAAAAACTTGAAACCACACTTCTACAAGTTAAAAAAAACTAAAACTCTAGCGATCATTTAGTAAAACATGAAAAACAACACTCGCACAAGCCAAGGAAACAAAAGCAACAAAAGACTTGAAAAGCAAGAATTACTTAGAAAAGTTGTGCCGACTATGCTGAAGGTTCTTAGATGCCTCGAGAATGCCAGAGCTCCAAGATTGAATGTGTAGAATGAGCTCTAGGGCGTATATTAAATAGATTTGGTAGATTTAGGGTTTATGATGCGCATGCCAAAAATCTAGGAAAAAGTGACAAGTGGCGGGATGTTTCTAAAAATCGTTTGAGTGTAACTCCCATTATAAAAATAGATCCCTAATTTTAAAGATGATTTTTGTTTTTTCGAGAAATGATGCCATGGAGTTCTAGAGGGAATTGAGTAACTTGCCAACAGATGCATCAAACAACAACTGATGGAATGCTTCTGCGCAATTTCCTAGTTGAAGATAAGCTGTGAGCTAGGTCTATGCAATTTCTAAGCCGAAGTTCACTGTTAGGATACTCTAGGAAATTTTGGAGAGCAAGGATGTCTGTTGGGGTACTCTACGCAATTCGTGAGGGCAAGGAAGGCTACCCTCTAGGATTGCACAGTTTTCTAAGACAGTGCAAGAACCTCATGTAAACCAAGTCATGGGGTCAGCTTATAGTTACTCTGCAAAGCAAGTAAGAGAACACATGCTGCAAAGTGAAATATAAACTTGAATGAACATGAGTACCTGAGCATTGCAAGACATGCTCCTAAGATTTTGAGGAGGGAGGCTCCAAAACAAAGTGAAGGAGAAATTTGGAGCGTGGTTATAAACCGCTACAATATTATGCAACACATTACACTTTTTCAAACATTTTTATTCATGATATAACGTGTATTATACATAGAACATCTTTGGCCATGACGTATCACATTTCTTTTGTGTCATGACATATATCTTTGAGGAAAACTTGTCTTTCTGTGAAACTTTACGCTTTGCCAAACTTTTGTTCATTGTGAACTAGGGAATCTCTCTAGAATTTTAATGCATAATGATTTATTGAGATGAAACCATAATATTTTAAACTAAAAGTATGGCCACTTTTCATACAACAACAACTAAAAATTGTAAAAGTTTTTGAAAAATGAGTCATAAAATGTGGAAAACATTTAAAAAGTTATAGAATGGCTACAAATAATAAAAATATTAATGATCCAAGAAATTGAATTAATGTATTTCTTCAATATAGACTAAAATAAGTTGAATTAGTGTATTTCTTCAATATAGACTAAAATAAGTTGAATTAGTGTATTTCTTCAATATATATTTAAACGATTTTAGAGGATATTAAATAAACTCTTGGTTTCAATGTCTTGATAGGGTTTTGAAATTTCATGTCTTTGTCTTGTATGTATGGATGGTTAATGTGTTAATATTTTAGTTTACATTTAAATATAACTTGCTAAAGTATGTATCTCATTATGGAAGTGCATTTCATTATGGGATTTTTGTGTGAAAAATTGGTCTCCTAAAAAAAATAACAACACAAATAATAATATAAGAATTATAATTTATTTAAATAAAATGAAAATTTTAATTTTTGAATGGTATTTATTTAGATTTCAAATATGGAGAGTTGTTAAATGTAGAACTCTATTCTGCATGCAAAAATACCTCATGTATAAACTTTTGAGTAACCCCACAAATTATTTTTTTTTTAATTATTTCTTTACCAAATAAACACCTATCTTTTTCTAATTTAATTCAATATAATGTTTTTAACAATATTTATTGTAAATTAAACGTTTGTTTATAATGAAAGAAAGTTAATACTAATTTTATAAACATCAATTGCAACTCACCTATGATTTCCACCCACCAAAAAGATCACGTGAATTGTAATTGCACCTGCAATTCCTACGAATCAAAATCCGAAAAGATCATGTCAATTGCTTTAAGGCATGAAACAAACCAAAAACCAAGAAATCATGTCAATTGAATTGACACATTAGACATGTCAGAATTCTTGGAATGGTAAAGTGAGAAGTGACTCCAGCACAAATTACTATGCAGAAATTTCACATGTAACGTATCAAAATATCGAAAATGTGTCTCGGCAACTAATTTTTATCGGAGTTGTCTATAATGCGATTTTTTGGAGATTCTGGTGACGGAATCCGGTGGAAGAAATGAGGTTAAATCTTGATTTCTAGTAGTTAAAATGGTTTTTTAACTGCATATTTGGATTCAGCGTCCTGGAAAACCCCTGGGAGCCATTGATTGTGCAGAAACTAGCTATCAAACTTGGGATTCCAATGAATTGCTGCCGGATTTTGACCGGAAAAATCAGCCGGAGAGACTTTCAAAAAGTCGCGTTATAGACTACTGCATTTTTATCCCCACACAAAAGAAATACGTGTGAAGTAGCACATAATGTCTATAGATAAACATCATGTATCTTTGTTAAAATAACCTTTTCTTATAACCTTCACCAGTAAACTAACACATGATATCTACATATCGACTAGCATGACTAGTATATACACTATTATTGTCTGTCTACGATAAACAACTCAAAAAATGAACCAAGCTAGTAGGATGGTTATTATTTTTTAAAATGTTATTTTATTTACGATATAAAATTAG
>APFE030566893.1:47545-59255 GCA_000404065.3 Pinus taeda | reverse complement strand
AAATGTGAATTTGATAATTTAAGGTTAGGATAAAGTTTGTTGTATAATTAAAGATTATAAGAAATTATATATAAAGTATAAATGATTTATTTAGGATAATTGAAATGTTTAAATTTATTTTTGAATAATTTTAATTTAGAAATACGAGAATGTGAAAATAGGGAAATATTATATGTGGTAGTTTTGAGTGTTTCAATTTAAATTTATGTGTTAATATGACAATATACTCTTGTCAAATCAAAATAGAGATTATTATCTAATATCATGAAAGAATATTTTATTAAAACAAAAATTTGAAAACCGATAGTACACTTTAGCATCTTTGGTTATGTTTAGTTTTTTTTTTCAATGGAGTAACTAAATTAAAGGTTTGATGATGCAGGTCACATTAGAGAAAATTTGAGGGTTAAAATGGGCCATATAGATTAATAGTGGAAACAATAAAATAATATTATATTACTTCATCAAATTTTAGAGGACAAAAAAATTATCTTTTCAACTCGTATTTTCAACTTATCTCCTTACAATTTTACTTAAATGTAAAGTAGGAGATGCAAATTTAATTCAACATCCAAGACATACCCAAATTGCATAGTTCCGACAATTTTACTTAAATTTAAAGTAGGAGATGCAAATTTAATTCAACGCCAAAGACATACACACATTGCAATCATGCTACAGGAAAAATGAGAAATAAATGAAAAAACATGATTGTTGTCAGGTTTTTCATGTATTTTTTATTTTTGTGTTGCAGGGTCCATCAAAAGAATGAAACATGGGTACTTCTTAGATGAGGAATTAAATTCTGCATCTAGCAACCTCTTAGATGAGGAATTAAATTCTCCATCTAACAAGTGCTTTCACTAGAAATTTGAGTAAAATTTTAGGGAGATAAGTTGAAAATATGGTTCAATTTTTTTTTTCTTCTCACTCAAAAATTCCCATGGTTGGCATCATCATCTTTAATCATATTGGTTCTTAATTAAAGATTGTAATTTTTATTTTGAAGCCCATTTTAGACTTCAACATTTCCCTAAAAATATTTCCTTCCATAACAAGTTAATTATAACATAATTTTATAAAAGCAAAAATATGTCAATAGAGAATAATCTAGAATATTATAACCATTTATTATGAAATATATAAAAAAAAAATAAAATAATTAATTAATTAATTTTTATAATTAAGATAGGAATATATGTTTTGAATGGAATGATGGCATGTGTTCAATCCTTTTCCTTCCTTTTTAATCCCCACTAGAATGGAAATAAATTACACCCAATGAAAATAAAGAAAAAAGAAAACATGTATAATTGGATTTAAAAGAGAGCTTCCGGATTAAATAGAATGATAAGAAATGTTTTCAATCCACATCTCCAATTAATTGGATGTAAAGAGAGCTTCCAGATTGAATAGAATGATAAGAAATGTTTTCGATCCTCATCTCCAATTAAATAAAACCAAAATTGACCACTTAAAAGAAAATCGAGCCATATATAACTGCCATTTTGATGCTTTCTACTCATAACAAGGCTGATACAATTGAGTATTTTTTCAGAATAAAAATAATTATAAAATTCAAACTTACCTTCCGAGGATCAGGCCAAAAAGTTGGCCCTAATTTACATGAGTAAAAACCAGTATTATACTCTATTACAATGAGACTTTCCTGGTATCAGACCGAGAAGCTCTCCCTCATTTACATCAAGTAACTTTAGTATATATAATTTTATTATATAAAGGTGTTTTTTCATTCTTTCGATTTCTTTTACGTTTTAATTTGAATCTTTAAAATTTCAAAGAAGTTTTAAGTTAAACTCGAAATTTTGATTTTTTTCAACTAGGCTCTACTTTACTCAAAAACGTTTGTATAGTACTTGAGTCTTATTAAATCATATCTACGAGACTTGAGCAATTGCAATTTAAACAATTGTGCTAATATCTGATTTTTAGGTATAAATAAACGGTATCAAATTCATATGTTAATTAAACGCTAAATAACCTAAATTGTTTAAAATTATAAATATAATTTAGGTGTTATGTATTATTACGCATAAATTAATGGAAGACAAACTATGAAAGAAAAGATATGCAATTTTTGAGTGAGGCTAGTTTATCGTGGAGATTGCTTGGATTCATAATTTGATTCAATCAATAAGAAAATACATAACAACCTCTTCATAAATAATATCTAAAAAACTAAATAAAATCTATAACAAATAACCAATTATAATATAATATAGAAAATTTTACATTTCTACATTATTATAAGTCTCCTCTTTAATGGAAAAATGTGTTTTCTACTATGCCTAACATATTTCTAAATGTCTCATATTTTCCTTTCCAAGAGGTTGTATGAAGATATCAGCTACATTTACTACTGGTATTGCAATACATTAAAGTAATTTCTTTAGACTACATCGTTCCCCTGACAAAATGGTATCGAGTGTCAATATGTTTTTAACTTACATGGTACACAATATTATTGGCGAATTTGATATAACTTCGATTATCACACTTGATAACTATAGGCATTTTATGTTCTTCTCCAACATCCTTGAGAAATTTCCAGAACCAAATTACTTCACATGTAGCACTACATAGAGCTTTATATTAAGCTTCAATTGATGATAAAGAAACAATTGGTTTTTTATTGTTTTTCCATAACATAATCTCAGATCCAATGTTGAATGTATATCCTATAGTTGATCTTCTATTATTAGGGATCCTGACCCAATCTAAATCAAGCTCACCTACCACCTTAATATCAAAATCATTAGTGTGCTTAATGCCACTGTTAACAGTCCCCTTAAGGGACTAGAGAAACCCCTTAGTTTCTTTCCAATGGCTTTTAAGAGGCTTGGACATGAACCGACTCAACATGTTAACTGAATTTGCAATACATGGCCTTGTTGTAATGAGATAGTTCATACTTCCCACTAACTGATGATACAATGTCATCTGCTTCTTTAGTGCCATCATCACTGTAGAGTTTGGCATTATTTTCTAAAGGTATTGACACTACTTTACATTCATCCATTTGAACCTTTTGAGTATATCTCTGATATATTTACTCTTTATAGCAACAATTTGACTAACTTGTCTCCATACCTTAAGACCTAAACAATAATACAATTCATCAAGGTATTTCCTTTCAGACATCTATGACATATACCCTTTAACTTCATCAATCAATTTACAAGGATTTCCTATTATTATAAGATCATCAACATACAACGAAGTCAAAACAACATGCCCCTTAAGATTTGTCTTGATATACAAATTAGGATCACTTTGAGTTTTCATAAAACCCTTATGAAGAAAGAAGAATCAATGTTTTCATACCATGGTCTTGGTTCATGTTTCAACCCATATAAATTTTTTAATTTACAAACAAGGTTTCTTGTCCTTCTTTAAAAAACCGTTTTGGTTGAGTAGTAGATACCTCTTCTTTCAGTTATCCATTCAGAAAGGCAGTTTTAATGTCCAGCAGATGAAGTTTCCATCATGAATCTAATTGTACTTAATTTAGCTATAGGTGCAAAAGTTTCATCATAATTAATTCCCTCATTTTGTAAATAACCTTTAGCAACCAATCTAGCTTTGTATTTATCCACACTTCCATCAAATTTGAATTTGGGTTCGAACAATCATTTGTATCATATAGGTACTTTATTTTTCGGAAATTTAGTTATTTACCAAGTATGATTTCTTATTATTGAATCATATTCTCCCTTCACTTATTTTCTCCATTCCGTATATTCATTAAATTATTTAAAGTTCAAAGATTCTATGGCATTCAAGACATTAGTCATCAATGCATAATATTTATACCTTAGAGGTGGTTGATCTAGCATGATGATCTTCTTGGGATTTCATTGCTCTAGTTCCATATCATGCTTTGTGGTGACCCATATTCTCATGTGGGTGTTCTTTCACTCCTTGACTTTTCCATGTCACTAGATTCATCCTCTTGTTTGTGCTCTTTTTTTCCTTCAACTTCTTCTTTGGCATCATCAAGGTGACGAGGATTATGTCATGCATAATAGTTTCCATCCCTATGGCCTTCATCTATATGTTCATGAAACATAACATCTTTACTTGCAAATAATTTATGTGAAGAGGGATCAAAAAATTTATATGCTTTATTATCATAACATTAACCAATAAACATTCACTTTATAGCTTTGGAATCAAGTTTCCTCCTATCTTATTTTGGAACGTGAGAAAAAGCTTGGCTACCAAATATTCTCAAATGGTTTATTTTTGGTTTATAACCAAGAAGAGATTCAAATGGAATCTTATGGTTCAAACTTTTCCTTTCACTTCTATTTTTTAAATAAACAACAAAACTAATATCTTGAACCCAAAAAATATTACAAAGATTTTACCTCTCATCATGCTCCTCACACATTCCACCAAGGTCTCGTTCCTCCTTTTATTGAGTCCATTCTATTATGGAGTGTGTGGCACTGTGTACTGTTGTATAATTCCATGGGCTTCACATTGCTTGAAATATGCACTGAGTCTATACTCCCCCCCTTGATCTGATCAGAGGATTTTGATGTCTTTGCCTATTTGTTTCTCCACCAATTTTTTAAACTCTTTAAAATATTCAAATACATTACTGTTCGTTCTCATAAAGTAAACTCATGTATATTTTGTGCAATCACTAATGAATATCAAAAAATAATATGCTCCTCCTAATGATCCAGTGTGCATAGGCACACACACATATGTAACATAAGTTCCAAAACAACGCTTTTTATTTTATTTGTATTAGTATGGAATTATAACCTATGCATTTTACCTAATGTACATCCTTCACATGTAAAATATTCATTCTTTAATAATGGAAGGCCCTCTACCATTCTTTGTTTTCGAACTAGCGAAAAATCATGATAATTAAGGTGGTCATACCTTTGATGCCAAAGAGGTTTTGGTCATGGTTCTAGATGCCAACACTTGACGAATTTTTATTGTCATATCATGATTATATAAGCCTCCAAATCTCATACCTATGGAAACAATATTGAAGTGAGCATGCATATGTTTCACCGACTAGTGTGAATTAATAAGATTTACCTTCAAACTTTGACCTGTTATGGTAGAAATAGAGATTAAGTCTTATTAATGCTACTTCTACATACACCAAATTATGAATAGGACTTCCATTTGGTAATGTTACACAAAGATCACCATACCCTTTAGTCTGTTGTGGATGATCATCTCCAAGATATATGTTTGCTCCATTATTAGTTTCATGGAAATTTTCAACCCAATGTTTATTAGATGACATGCGAATAGAGCTTCCAAAGTCAACAAAGAATGCATTTGAATCCCCAGTCTCAACAAATAGTGTAACATTTGAAACAAATAATTGAAGGTCCATAAAGTCATAATTCATAGCTTCTCCTCCATTAGAAAAATGACCTGTATTCCCTCTAGTTCTATGTTTTGATTCATCATACTTTAGTTTAAAGAATTTTTGAGAATGGTGCCCAAACATGCCATGATAATAATATTTCATTCTAACATCACACTTTGAAGGTGAAATTCCTTGTTGAGGATTTGTAAAAGATTGTTTTCCAAATGATGAGTTTCTCTGTGGTGGCTTTCCTCCTTTTTTTCCTTCCCTTGCCTTCCCCTTGGAAGATTGTTTTCCCTTCACCATTAATGCCAAATTTGAATTTTGAGGCATTATATTTTTTCGCCTTTTTTCCTCTTGCATTAATATACCTATTAATTCCTCTACAGCTGGAGATTTCTCCATTGATGCAAGGCCAATAATCAACATTTGATATTCATCTAGCATTCCATTTAAGGTTATTGCTACAGAATTAGTGCTAGATATTGATTCTCCTATGTCTTCCAATTTATCCTTCAAAACTTTAATTCTTGAAATAAAAGTAATAATAGTTTCATTTTCTTCCATCTTAATATAGAGGAGCTTACTTTTCAAGGAGAGGACCTAATTTTTATTTTTAGACTCATACAAATCCTTAAGTGTATTCCACGTCTCACTAGAGGTTCTGCAATAATGAATATGGGGAATGATATTGTCTTTTACAAACATCCTTACCAATACATTCGCCTTATTCTCCCATTTTTCCCAGTCTTGACTTGATGTATTTGTTGCCTTGCAATAACATTTGGCTTCCCTTCATCGCCACTTTCTATAGATCAAATGTTGTATCCTTTCATTAAAGTTTGCAGTAATTTAAATTTCCAATTTACATAATTGGAGTCCCCTAGCTTATTCACCTCATTTAAATATTTTTATGTCAGATGATTATCCATTTGGAAAAGAAGAGATTTCCATCATATTTCACAACTCCACTAAAGAATTGCATAGCTATAAAATTCAAAAAAGAAACTTTATAACAACACACCACCACTTTTTGTTTGGAGAGATTTGTTAAAAACAATTTTTGCACCAAATTAAAACTAGTAAATTACCTTTTTAACACTTCTAGAGATTCAAAATGATGCAGGGGGGAATTGTAATGAAAATATGTATGGGTCATATTAAATTCTAGAGTCTGAAATTATGCTAGTGTCCTCCAAACCACAGGGTCTACACACTCAAGTTACAAAACATTGTCTCAAATTTTTTCCAAGTCAAGAAAGTCAACTATGAACTTGGCTTGAAATGTTCGACTCTTCACATGCTGGCCACTCTTGATTCCTTGCATTTTCTTCCAAAGAATGTTGACTCCACCATGGATATTCATGACTCTCATTGTGGTTGTCTCATTTCACTAGCTCATTGCTCACCCATGAATATAGTCAGTGAATCCAAAGAGATCAACTTGCAACTCTCTTCTCCCACACTCCATCTCCATCTCTGAAGCTCAAAACTCACTGCACCAGACACGATGAGATCAAAATTTCTCATACAATAGGCGTTGACTTATCAAACAATTTATTGTGGAACAACTCTACTTCTACAATCACAAGCCAAATAGAGGCTAAGCACAGACACCACCACGAATTTTAAACTTTTTAAAATCAATCTTTTCATACCATGATCTTCATGCATGTTTTAACCCATTTAAATATTTCTTTAATTCACAAACAAGGTCTCCTTGTTCCTTTTTTACAAACCCTTATGCTTGAGTAAGATATACTTTTCTTAGTTCCCCATTCCAAAAGGATAAATACACAAGAGTGGATGAATACAAAGCTAGATTGGTTGCTAAAGGTTAGTCACAAAAGGAGGGAGGTGATTATGATGAAACCTTTGCATGTGTAGCTAAATTGATGATTTCTCTAGCTAGAAAACATAAATGGAAACTTCACCAGTTGGATATTAAGTTCTCCTTTCTAAATGGGAACTAAAAGAAGAAGTATATCCTACTCAGCGAGAAGGTTTTGTTAAAAAGGAACAAGAACACATTGTTTGTAAATTAAAGAAAGCTTTATATGGGTTGAAACATGAACCACTGAAGTCAAACTATGTGATACAACATATAACGACTTATCAAATGAATGATTGTGGACCGACTTGGATTTCACCAACTCTGAACTGTTGATTCAACAATCCAAATGTTAGGAGAACTAGCTGAGTGGCTCCATGCCTACTGACAAAACCAGAAGTCGAAATGGAGGGGTGCACCACTGAAGTGATATGGAGTTAGAAGAATTCAAAACCAAACTCTAAACTAGAACCAAAAACAAATGGATTTAAAATGAGCCCACATACAAACTAAGCTCACCCTTATCATCCTACACTAGTTGGGTCGACCCTTGGTGACAAATGGATAGAATTGGTGTGCTTCTCCACACATAACATTGGTGGTATGCTTCCCCCAACGACCTTCAAACAACGATTTAGAATCCTCGTTATAGATTGATTAGTGTGCCTCTCTGAACAATGATCAAAGACACAACAAACTCAACAACACAATCTCAACTCCTTCGTGATGCTCTGATACCAACAAATAAATTAATGGAAGCCAAAGTATGAATGAAGAGATATGTAACTCTTAGGTGAGGCTAGCTCATCATGGAAACTACTTATGCTCACAACTTGATCCAATCAACTAGAAAACACATGCATATATAAGATTACAGATTAGATGAAGAGTTTGAACAACATCCTCATGAATAAAATCTAAGAAACTAAGTAAAACTCATAATCTCACTTAGACACAACAAATAACTAATAATAATTTAATCTAGAAAAGTGTATATTTCTCTATTATTTTAAATCTATTCATTTTCAGTTTTGTAATATTAATTTTATATATTTTAAATTAATAAAATCTCAAAATTATGAAGTGAATCTTTTAAAATTCTTTTAATATGTAAAAATCTCGACCATCAAAATTCTTTTAATATGTAAAAATCTCGACCATTTCTCAATTTATGCTTTTGTTTTTTATGCAGGAACCATGCTAATCTTTTCTGTTTTATCTCAATGTTATCGAATGCCTCTAATATCTCTCTTTTAGTATGCAAATCTCACAATATATCTATATATCATATATTATCTGATTTATATAATATCGGATATATATTTTTAAATAAAAAATTATATATACACATCGATATAGATATTGATATTAAATAATAATAATAATTTTAATTAAATAAAAATGTATTTAGAATCTGCATATAAGACTCGATGTGTTTTGGTTAACCATCAATATTCGAAACAGATAATTTGCCACCATTTTATTAGGCGTTCTTCACGAAACTAGACATTATTTCTATTATTTTTCTAGATATCCGTGGACAACGAAAGTTGACCCTAGAATGAGTGTTCACCATCCGGGTATGAAAGTTTATCACTCACGGAGTTACAGCGCCATTTTTAACTATTTTAGAAAAAATATGTACCACTCCAGTTTTAGCGAAAGCTCTTCCACATCCGTATTTCTCAGAGGATCTTTCTATCAAAGCTGTCAACGAAGCTGTCGAATGCTTGGGCTTTTTGCTTTTTATTTGAAAGAGAATAATTTTGAGGTCTCCATTATTAAAGAATATCTTTAATCTGAAATAGAAGTTTTTTATTTTTATTTTTAATAATTTTTTAACAAAATTAGTATGGTTCTTTATTAATCAGGAATGTTATGAATGTTACAAGTGTTTGAAGTATATTTGTTTTGTATATATATAGATTATGTGTAATTTTTTATTGTTTAATTTGTATTTTTAAATGGAAAAGTTTTTAAATAAATTTTGGACATTTAGATTGTGTAAAATGTACACTTCAAACTTGCAATAAAAATGTTATGATAAATTAAATAAAATTGACATGAAAATATATTTGGAAAATGGCTAAAATGTAAAAGAGTAAAACTACTTGAAATGTTTTAATCACTAGTATAGATCCAGTTTCGATTGCAAAACATGAAAAAGGTGTGTACCTCAATAGGTTTAATCTGTCTTGAGACTTGATAAATCTTTACTTAATATTGACAAATCAGTGGTTAACACTGATCTATATTTATTCGTTGTTTGTGGGTACACACATATTATGTGTAATTTTTTATTGTTTAAATTATATTTTAGAATACATAAATTCATACAATGACCAAAATAATGTACTTGGAAAGGGGCAAGAAATGTAAATTAGTGAGATTAGTTGAGATGTTTAAAATGTTTTAACCCTAAAATTTACGTTTTTTCAATTACTTTATGTAATATAAATATATGCAGAGGAGATATTGAATTATTTTACTCAAATAAACATTAAAATATTTTATTTATAGAATACATTGTTTATATTAAAATGTTTTCTTATTAATATAGTTCTAAATAAACAGTAATATTTTTTACTTTTGTTTTTAGATTTCATGCATACACTCTTTGTTTTATAGAATATATTTTTATTATGGTTTAATAAAAATTATTGTGTTTTTTAAATACATATTATATATTAACTTTGTATAGAGAAATATTTTATTTAAATACTTTTATTATTTATATATGTTTTGAATGTGCAATATTATATATTATATATATATATATATATATATGAAACAAATATAATTTTGTATTAATAAAACTATATTTTTGGGGTCAGTTGATTTACATCAAAAATCTTACATTTCGAGTCACCACAAAAGAGAGATCTTCAAATGAGTAAACAAAGTGTTTACTGTCACCATTACACTCCATGCTCCTTAAATAAGAAATATATTCCCCATATATTCTACAAAAAGAGCTTAACGTAAACCAGAATTTGCACACTATCATAACTAGGGATTACATAAAAAGATAAAAATGATACCCATTTCAAAAGATCTATTTTCAAGAGCCAGAAATGACCATCACCATGGTCCATGATTGATATCTTGCATGTTGCGAGCTTGACCAATCCTTCTACACCCAGCACGAGCACCAGCGATGTCACCCTCCTCAACATCAATTCACACATTAGATATCTCTAGAACCACCACCCAATTAGCGAGTTACTTGACCTTAGAATTTAGCCTATACAGTGTGGACTATGCGGTTGTTTGATGCTCTATAATTTTTTCCACCACAAAGGATTGGGAAGAGAACCATTTATGCTCTATTAAATTCTCCAGATTATTGATGGTAGATAACGAGGCTTGTCTAGATTTTAACAACTTGTCTACTAGCTCTAAGGCCCTGATGGTCTCATTGAGCTCCTCTTCCTTTTCTAGCCCTACCATGATACCTTTGTGAGGAGAGAAATAAATGATAGCCAACCCAAGAAGGGTTGAGGGTAGAGAGAACTAGAACACCACCTCATGTAACTCCTATTTTTGTGAACCTTTCCATGCATGTCTAAGAATACAACTAGATATGCTAACAAATTCCATAGAACAATATATGATTAAACCTAGAATTGAAAAATGAGCGTGACAAAGGCCAAAGATATTCAAACACGGTGAAAATCTCACCAAGACAGAGGCAAAATGGCCTTATGATCACGTAAGACATTAAAATTGAAACCACCGTACTCCAGAATGAAGGATTCATTGTAGCAAGAGGAGTGAGCATTAATTTAGATGTAGAGAGAATTAATATGAAATGAAGGTGGAGAGTGAGCATTGAGATCCACTTTTTCATTGAATAATGCCACTTGACCTAGATCAATTAGAGGGTTGGGCCCAACCATGCCAATGGGATCCATCCATCGATTCATTAATATGTAAAGCCTAGGAAGTATCAACTATAGATCACCTCCCCTCAATCCTTAGAAAAGAATTATTACAATTCATTTATGGAAATGGGAATAAGAATCATTTTTCAATAATTTCAAAGATCCCTTGAGACAATACGGACCCTCTCTTACCAATTCATAAACACTTGAGTTCAAAATTCTATATATATGCTACGATTTAACTTTGTCAAATTTTGTCAATGAGGCATGTATCTTGAGAATAAAAGGGGAGATAACGCGTTTATCGATCTCTTTGCTTTAGTTAATTTCCTTCTAACCAATAGAGAGTCCCCAAAGATAGTCATTTGCTTGATTCTTTGATATGAGGCAAGCTCCATACCTTTCTAGAGGGTAGGAAACTTAACATGATTGTTTGGGGATTTTCTAAGGCCCTAGGCATGATAGAAAAACATTTGTTCATAAGGGCCTATAATGACCCCTCCCTCTCCATCCACCCCAATAATTTATATTAATGATTAAATAAACTACACAACTTTTTCATATTAGGAACTCATTAAATTATTTTATTTTAATTACTTCTACCTTTTGGACATTGAAATATTTACT
>APFE030566893.1:0-24860 GCA_000404065.3 Pinus taeda | reverse complement strand
TTATTATTGTTAGGTCGGCTGGGTTATATTGTGACTCCTTTATATAGAAAGGAGGTTTTGTCATTTGAATCATCCAAGAATTGTTCATTTATGTAATGTAAAGGAGGTTGCCCCCTTGAAGAGGCTGAATTCTAAGGCGTTGATCTATCTTTTCTATCTTTTCTTGAGCTGGTTTCATAACAATATATCACCTAATAGATGATATTTCAACTATTGTGAGAAGGCATCTATTTTTCTTTAGGATTCTCAGATAAGCATGAGACCTCTATGCTCATATTTGTGGTTCTGACCTATATAATACATGTTTGTGATATGTTTGACGAAATGTCTGTCATGGCTAGTAATGGTCAGGTCAATTCCTTGTACCATTTTCTCTTTAGTATCTTTAATTCATTGTTATATATCATTTCTAAAAGCTTCATGAAGTTCTAGGAAGTTGCCTAAGACCTAGCCCTAATAAAGTGGCACAAAATTTGGAGTCGCTAGCTCAGAACTTCTTGAAAAAGGCCATAGTCAAATGCATGCATTGTTGTGGGAGTTACTGGAGGGTGTCATTTGCAAGCATGGATTTTCATGGGAGCGCATGGGAGTCTAACTCAACAAAATGACAAGGTGTCTTTGGGGTTGGGCACCTGGTAGGGTTGGTGTCTTCTGAAGGTTTTGTAGCTCCTCAAAAATGTCATTGGTTTTGTTTTATCAGTTCCAATTCCTTAACTATAAATGGGGATTTGAATCACATCAAAGTAACTCTTTGTCACATTTATGCCCAAGTGGATCGGTTAGCTTGCGTAAATTTGGGAAGAGGGTGTTACAAAGAGGAGTTGAATCACATCATAGTAACTCTTCGCCACATGTTTACACCAATGGATTAGTTATCTTGGGTAAATGTGGGAGGAGGGTGCTACAAAGTGGTATCAAAGTATGGTTTCATTCTCTTTGGGTGACATCTCATACCACACAGTGGTACCAAAGCATGGTTCAACGCTTGGAATGGATGGGTGGAATGTGTTGGTCATGCACACAAGTCGGTTGCATATGTGTTCATTATGATTGTGGTATATGTGCTTGTTGTATATGCATGGTGGTGATCCTTCATGGAGTTTTGTCTCCATGTGAAATTTGATGGTGTTGTTGTTGGATATGGTTGTAATAAGTTTATGTTAGCTATGCAATTGTTATGAATGTCAGTGTCTATACATCATTATGTATAAATTGACATGGTTATAATTATCGTAAATGAGGCCATCATTCGTGGTTGGTATGGTCATGCATGATAACTTTATACTGGTTGAAATGATGTTTATGTAATAATATGATTATGTTTATACATGCATTGCACTAATTTGGTTGAGCTTGCACACTATATATCCTTTCCTGAACTATACTAAGGTATATTAAATATGTTATGTTTTGGTTTAAGATGACATGGTATACTTGTATTAAGAAGATGAAAGATGACTAGAAATATGGTAGACTATAGTTCACGAGACTGTCCCTGTGGATTAGATGAGAAACATGGTGGTAGATAAGCATTGCAGATAATCATACAATCATTTATGCACAAAATAAACAAGCAGAAGTTAATGCAATAATCCTTTAGAGTTTGTCAGACATGCAGAGATAGCGACCACTTAGGATCGACCATGGGCAGGAGGATAGGACTAATGGGGAATATGGAAGTAGATCTCATGGTGGGAATAGGTCAGATAGGGATGACATGATTAGATATGGCAAGTTCTTGGATATGCTAGATAGGAGAGATGATGGACACAGGTTCTGTTCTAGTTATGGTTCTAACAGGTGCCATGGTCATCATCATTATCATCCTTACAAGAGGAGTGATAGGGAATATTTTGTAGATGAGTTAAAGAAATCCAGGCAACCTAGCTTTAATGGGTATTTGAAGAAGTGGAAGGATGAAAAGGCATGGCTACTCGGGATGAAGAACTTCTTTGAGCTGCATGATTGCACGAAGCACATGAAAGCCATGATAGCTATATTCATCCTCAGATGAAAAGAAGACACCTCATGGGAAGATGTGAAGCGGGTTAGAAAAATCACGACAAAGGAGTTGAGTTGGCATGAAATAAAGAGACATTTTAGGAAGAAATATTTATCAGAGAGGTACTATGATAGCAAAGCCAAGAAATTCTATGAGCTAAAGATTGTGTCGATCATGGATGAGGAGTATATGACAAAGTTCTTGGAGTTGTTGAGGTATGACTTGTATCTTAAGGATGAGAAAGCCAAATTTCAAAGATTTTTCATTGGATTCTCATTAGCATTTGGAGATTGGATAGAATATGATGATCCTTAGTCACTTGAAGAAGCCATTGGTAAGTTGAAGCATTGTTATGATCAATCAAAGTGCAAGATAGAGTCTCAACAACATTGTAAAGGGAAAGAGAAAGATAAAGGTAAATGATAGCTAAAGTGGACAAGACTTAAAATTTAGGAGAGAAATAAAATGTTGCACCTTAGAAGACGTTTCATGGGTCACAACACAATAGAATAAAGGTGATGGTAAGGGATACTTCCAATGTTGGATATGTGGCAAAGAGAATCTCCAGAGGGATTTCTCACAAAATCAGGTTGGTAGGCCTTATATTTATAGTGCATAGGACACATAGACAGTTGTGGATGTTGGGACGATCATTCCACGAATTTATACAACACTAGATAACAGGCAGGAATATCACCAAGAATCTATTATTGTGATGGATGGTGAGCTTTTGGAAAAAGTTGGTTTCATTTTGATCGACCTTGGGTCTAATTATTATTATATAAGTTTTGACTTGGTGGATAAGTATGGTTTTAATGAAGAAGTGCATGCATAATGTTGGTTAGTGCAATTGGCTACAGGTACAAAGAAGAGATTTCATCATTGGGTAAAAGCTTGTGCATTCGAGTTGTATGGTATGCCTACCTCATCAAATTTTAATGTACTGTCATTGGGATCATATAATATGCATTTAGGTATGGACTGGTTGTATCTTCATATACATAAGGTGGACTGGTATTGGGATCATATAGTATGATTTTAGGTATGGATTGGTTGTATCTTAACATAAATAAGGCGGACTATTATGACAAAGCTATTGAATACTTGGATGATAATGGGGAAGAAACATTATTCTAGAGTAAGAAGAAAGCTACATTAGTTACAATGGTGAAAGCTATGGAAGTAAAGCACGGTTGCAGAAAATAATGTGCCTTATTTGTAGCACATATTTTTAGTGATAAAATTAAGGATGTTGAGGATGCAGAAGTTATGAAGATGTACTCGATCTTGAAGCAGTTTCAGGATGCGTTTCTAGAAGAAATGTTGGCTAGATAAATCGATCTTGCGGACAAGGCCAATCTCCCTAGTATCAGAAGATAGTCTAGCAACAAATAGACAAACAAATCTATCTTTCTCTAGACATATGTGATTCATAAACAAAAACTATATAGGTGTTTAGACCTTACCTTAAGTCCAATGTTAGTTTTTAGCAGCCATCCTTCAATCATCCGAAAGAGTTTCCTTTTGAGAACCTGCAATCACAAACAAGCAAACATCAAATAGCACTTGCATAGCTAATATCATAAATCATGTCCATTATGGTGATCAAGGAATCCATAAAGTAAACCATAAAACAACAACTTATTGAGAAAAACAAACTTATTTGTATTAACTTCGATGTAGAAGAACCTTACAACCTTTTTAGCCTTCATGTTGAACAAGCTCTTCCCAGGGTCCAAAACAGGAATTTCCTTTACTTTTACAAGCCTTGCACTCTTCCAAATGAGATCTTAGAGGTATGTAATCTCTCCTCATGAAAACTCAACTAAGAAGACAAAGTTCCAGCAGCATTTCACCTCAAAAATATTCAGCTTTCAACCTCCCAAGTAACCATCCCAATGCTTCATTTTATAGTGCAGAGGAAGGAGGTTATAGGTCCACCTATGAAGGGATAGAGTCCTCCTTCAAAGGGATAAGCTCCTCACATAAAGGAGTTAGTTGCTTAAGGTATGGGATGCATGAACCTTAGGGGAGTGAACTTTCCACCTCAAGGTTCCCTCTAGAAGCTTCTAGAAATGACTCAAAGTGAGTTTTTAAGAATATACTTGCGCCTTTTTAACTTTTACAGGGGTTTGCACCCATAACACAGAGACAGAGCAGTTAGGTGCATAGGAGCCATGACCATTAGGTGCGGGACCACAAGTAATGCAAAGAGAAAGTGCGGAACCAGAGTTTTAGAGACTTTTGAGGGCTTTCTCTTACTTTCAAGGCTTGATATGAGGAACTGAGGCTTATGACTTGCAAAGGAGGAAAGTATGAGTGGTAATGGACTCACACAGATTGCAGAATGTCAAGGTGACAATTTTTTGTGTAACAGATTGCCGCCTAAAGTGCGAAGTCTGTAATAGATGAAGATAGAGTTTGTCATCTATGAAGAGTGAATTACTTTATCATTCCAAGGATCATCCTATGGACACCCCAGTCAAAACCTGTAAAAACATTCAATGAAAAATATATATACATGAACATATCATCACTGAGGTAGGAATTCCCATACTCAGATTAAAACTGACTAGAAAACTAACTAAACTTATTCTGATAAAGGAATGATTTTGTTAGACATCAAGAGTATGGACATATGTAGACATAGTATGGGCGCAACCATCTATTTATGAATATTCCACTGTATAATGAATAACAAAATTCCTCATAGCCTAGATGGTAGAAACTAGATCTAGGGTCTTGATTTTTGCTTCCTGAAGTAGTACAATTCTATCCATGTGAATGAATGTGTCGAAGTCTAACATGGTAGAAACCACTTGATTACCAGTCAATGATGTGAACTATTAACAAGTGTGAGAGAAACCAACAGTAATGTCAATGGCTGTCAAAGTACTCAGTACAATCCATGAAATGCAAATAAATGAGCTGATGTCGAACATGTCATAGAATCCTTTGATCGAAAGTCAATGATGCAACCTATCATCGAAGGTGAGAAACCTGCCATTAGGGCATGCAAATTCCAAGGTACTGACAATTCCTAGATCATATTTCTAGATAATGAGCTGAAGTCAATAGGAAGTGATCTGTCGTAGGCAATCCCACAACACAAAATCATAGATCAAGTTTTGAAGAAACATATTGGCAAGGACTAACTCAGGGATGGTCAAAATGGATGACAAATATTTTTCAAATGAAAGGTTTATTTGAACTAACCTCTTGAATGCTTAACGACCCTGTAGATTGTTTGGTGACAATTGACCCAAAGCTAATACCCAAAAACTGGTTGAGGACTTTCAATATGGTTTGATTAACTATTAGGCAAAGGATTTCCCAACCCAGGTGAACAAAAAGTGTCTTGTTCAAGAGTGGTTAACTGTTTTTCTAAAACACAAAGTGTAACAAACAAGTTCATTTTCTCTCTTTTCCCCCACCATTTCTGGCAAGTACCTCTTTATTTTTTATAAGCTTGAGGAAGATAACATTTGCTTGTTTATAAGCTCATCCTTCGTATGAGTCCAACTTAGTTTAAAATTCGAACCCTAAGAAGGAGTGGTTTGCTCCTGTTTAAAATTAAATAGGTCCTTTACTGTTAAATTTTAACGAGTCCAGTATAGGAAAAAATCAGTGTTTTTCAATTTTAGGGAGTCAAAAGAAAATCTTAAGAAGACTGTGTCCTTTTTCCTAAGTTTGTGTCCCCCAAGCCCAAAAATGTATAAAATAGTACTTGAGAGAACTGCTTGAACATTACGATCAAGGAGTAATTTTCATAATTAGTGGCTCCGATCCAAAAAAGTGAAAAAGTGATCGAAGACACGTTGTTTTATAACCAATATTGAGCTTGAAATGACAAAATTCCAGTGATCTTTTCACGTTTATATGGTCAGAAAAGAGTTGTAAGTGAACCACCCTTATAATTCCATTTAACAAGTTAAAAGGGGAAAAGCTCAACAATCTTTTCATATTTTATGAGTCAGAAAAGAGCTTAAAGAAGACTCGTCCTAGAGGAATGAGTGCTACAAAGGGTAGCAACTGGTTTTGGCGATGGTGGAACTACTCAAAACATGTAATGGTTAAGAGGCTGGCTAACAAAACCATTCATAGATGTGGCCCCTCAGGAAAGGAAAAACAACCAAGTGAAAGCATATGATCAACCAAAAAGATGGTGGTGATGGAATGAAAACAACCAAGGCTCATCTAGCATAATTTAGCAAATAAAAATGGTGATCACAAGATGTAAATCAGGTATGGGTTGATTTTTACAGAAGCTTGAACCATAGAGAACTCTGCTTGGATTCAATTTCATGTTTAACCAAGCTTGAAATGAAAAACTATGTTTGTTATAAGTTCGCATGCCCCCAGCATAATGACTCAAATCGAGGTACATGCCCCCCAAGCTTCATTGCATTCAACTAGGTGGATGGAATGAAGGTTCACTTTCGAGATCCTAGAAAGACTTCACTTGGAAAGCGAGTTGTTTCATTTTTTAATGAGGTTGACATAGGAAAAGAACTTCGTCAAAACCCTTGTTTCAATTTTTAAATGAGCTCGGCACAGGACAAGGAACTATGCTCATGACTCCTTGTTTCATTTTTGAACGAGGTTGACATAGGAAAAAACTATCCTCGCGACATCCAATTTCATTTTTTAACGAGGTTGAGATAGGAAAAAACTATCATTGTGACATCCAGTTTCATTTTTTAATGAGGTTGAGACATGAACAAACTATCCTCATGACATCCAGTTTCATTTTTTAACGAGGTTGAGACAAGAACAAACTATCCTCGCGACATCCAGTTTCATCTTTTAGCGAGGTTGAGACATGAACAAACTATCCTTGCTACAGGTTAGGAATTAGTAAATGACAGTATAGCCTGATATGCAATTTCAAAGGGACTCAAAGGCATCACACCATCAAATGAATCCACCTCAGAATTAGAAGGTACGATCCAAGGATCATCAAAAGTAACAATATTAGATGAAATCATATGAATATTTGCAATAGAAGGCGATATGTTAGGAGGAGGGAAGGAAAAAGTTCTCAGTAAACCAGAATCTTTAATCAAACCTACACCAACATCCTTGTAAGGGATAGTCGTTTTACCGATGTGCTGAACACTATCTCTAGAGGTTGGATTGGATGAGAAATAACTCAGTTGGTCTATCGTAACAATATTTACGTTATGAGGAAACCTAATAAGTTGAAAGACCAATGAAACAATAGCAGTCATAGCATAAGACCAACTGTGACCCAAGAGAATGTTGTAATCTAGAGGGGCATCAACCACTTCCACATCTAGATTTATGATTTTGCCTTCAACCCCTATAGGTAAATCTTCCAAAATACCAAAAGGATGGAACCCGCAGCCACCAAAATCCTTTAGAATTGTCGGAGACTGACTGAGTGTGGGAGAACCAAGTGATATCCAACATTGGATTGATATAATACACGTAGAAGCTCCCTCATCAATCACAATCCAAAAGCAAGGTTTGTTTTTAACTAACACTGGAATCTGGAAAGCCATTTGATGAGGTAGGTAGGGTGTACCATTCGCTAAATTGAAGATTATTAGGTTTTAATCCTGAATATCAACAACTCCTATAGAAGACAATAGTAATTTACACTCTATTGGGCATGATTGTAGCACTTCCGAAGCCGACATTGCTGAAGGAGAAATAGTTAAGTCTTCAACAATGTTATGATTCTAAGAAGCTCTCGCATGTGGATTGAAATCTGATTTCCAAAGTTTACCTTTAGTAGGCGGTTTGATTACTAAGTCAGGGTTAGGTTTCTCAATCTGTAGCGGATCAGAAGCAGGAGGAGTTGTAGTTGATGGATTTGAATTGGAAGATTTTGCTTCTTTACCACCAACAAGATTTTTACTACCATAATCTTGTGATCGCGTCATAATCTTGACATGAGACATCATAATAATGGGTTCTTCTGAGGTATTTGAGGAAGAAGCAACCATCGTACTATCTTGAGTAGGAGAAGGATCCTTCAAGACAGTAGGCATTTGAGAACCTTTAATGAATTTTGAAAACTCTGCTCGATGTGGGTAGTCTTTAGTAAAATGATCCTTGTCACAAATGAGAGAAGGATAGTGAGGTTTATATTTCTTGTCAGTAGATTCATTTTTATCTGTTTTCTCTTTTTAGTTTTGTTTTTTTTTCTTCTTCCCTTTCCTTTTACCACTAGATTTTGATCTAGCTATAGATGATTCTACGATATCGGCAGGAATTTCAGGGGTAGAGTCTCCTGTCAGGGAATCCGGTAAAGTTATAATAGGAGAAGAATTTTTTGAGGATTGCTTCTTGATTTTAGTACTAACTGAACCAATCATACCATTAGTGGCATGAGACCCTGAAGGAGCTGCAATCATTTGGCCTTGTTTTGGAAGATCGGGGATTTTTTCATGTAAAGTACCTGACTGCGTATATACGAGGTCAAGGTACTAAGCTTGAGCAATTGCTTTCTCTTCAATAACAGCTCTTGCCTTAGCTACATCTTCAGTGATTTTAGGTAATAATGATTTTACGAACCATTCCGTTAAAATTTGATCTAAAATGAAGAATTTCAGCAAACACCGTCTACGTCGCCATTGATGAATATGATCAGAAATATATGTGGACATGGATTATTTTAATGAAGTTAACAATTCCGTGCCATTGTCGTATTTGGTAGGCAACTGAAAATGAGTTAAGAAAGAGGTGGCTAAGTGACTAAAATTATAAAAGGAGGCTCGTGGTAACTCAATGTACCATTTGGCGGCAAGACCAATAAGAGTTCTTTGAAAAAGATGGAATTGAATTGAATCGTCAATGATTGAATTAGATGCACACCAGAGGTGATAAGTCATAACATTATTTGACAGATCCTTGCCTAACTTACCCTTAAATTTTTGGATATCACTGGGCAACTTATTAGGCATTGGTGGCCAATACGGAAGATAGTAAATTGGATCGTTCGTAAGGAGCGACAAATCAGGTAAATCCAAAGTTGCAATAAATGGTAACTGACAGTTAGGTTCGTGAAAGCCTTGTGTAATGAGACTAGCTCCAGGAGGAGGATATCTAGGATAACCTGGAACTGGATTTGCATTAGGAATGTTATAACCTCTCAGGAAACCAGGATTAACTAGACCAAACTAGGATTGTTGAGGCTGTTGATAAGTATAACCAGGGTACGGTTGATACTGATAGACTAGGTTTTGTACAGTAGGACCGAATTGGTACTATCCCTGGTATAGTTGATAAGTGAATTGCGATTAACTTGTGACAATTGTACTTGGATCAGCTTGTCTTGCAGGCATCTGGACCAAATTCTATCCTATAGGTCCTGACTGTGGTAAAGAGGCTTGAGGAGTTTGCACCGATATAGAGACAGTAGAAACTGGAGCTACTGATACTCCAGAAATAGGTTTCGTAGCTTGAACGAAAGTTGTAGTAGTCGCAGTAGCAGTTTGAGGCAGAGTTCAAGCTGAACTAGGCCCATACTGTTGAACTACACCAGGTGTAGAAGTTTGAACAGTAGGCTGGACAGGTTGCTGGGTTAAACTAGAAACCAAAGGTTGTCCAGTTTGACTTGATAACTTCACATTAGGTTGCATAGTCTACTGAATTTGAGATGGATCCCACACCATATTCATTCCGTGGTATGGACCCATAAAAGGTTGTGCATATGGAGGACCATAACCAGGTTGAGCGTAGAGCTGATAATTAACCAACACATTTCTAGCTCCTTGTACAAATGGTTGACTAGAAGGTGGTTGGAAACCTTGAGTTGGGTACTGACCTTGAGGTTTATAACTCTGAGGCATGTACTGAAACTGGGGTTGACCTTAAGGTATGTATTGAAACTGGGGTTGAGCTTGATGTATGTACTAAGTCTGGGGTTGACCTTGAGATATGTATTGTCCCAAAGGTATGTACTGTCCTTTAGGTTTCCCCCCAGGTAGTAACTGACTAGTTTGAGGTTGCTCCCTAGGTGGTAATTGAATACCTTGAGGTTGCCCCCCAGGCGGTAACTGACTAGCTTGGGGTTGCCCCCCGGGCGGTAATTGACTACCTTGAGGTTGTGGATTTGGAATATTACCAGACATCATAAGGATTTCTTTTGTGCTCAACAGTTGAGTTCCATTATTACCAGTTGATAACTCATGTTTGATTGGTTGAGGAGATGCTCCGAAAAAAGTACCAGTGAGTGACTGGTACCCTGAAGGAATAAAAGGACCGCCATATAAAAATGTTTTCGGTATTTGGGAAAACATAGATGACTATCTCGACATATTCAATGCAGGATAATAACATCTGGGTGTTGGATGAAAAGGAATTCGAGGTGGTCAAAAACTAAGGCCTGGGTTTTCTAAAAAAAAATTCAATGATACGTACCAAGCATCACTCCTAAAAGGACTGTAGAAAATTGATTCTCGCTCCCTAAGCTCTAAAGTTGGTTGACTTTTGGGAAGAATTATATCTTCGTCCACACTAATAAGTTCTTCAATAGAAATGAGGCCAGAAGGAAGATTTTGGGTAATGATATTTCCACCCCTAGGTGAACCAGGACCACTAGAAGTTGGAGAAGCAAATCCTAAAGATGGAGTAGCAGCAAGTTCAGTTTCAGGCTCAGAAATTTTAGGTTCTTCAGATAATTCACTCATACGAGAAATACTACCAATAACTTCGGAAAGTGAAATTAGCTCAGAAATATACTCCGTTGTTTTTACTTGATAATGAACATGAACAATTAAGGATGAATATTTTGCTTCTAGTGACCCAACTCTACTGGCACTAGGTGATATAAGAGCTCATAGCCCTTCAAACTAGCTTGGTGTATACTCAGGAGATTGCCCTCGAAGTCTACAAGATTGTCTTGGTAATTTAGCCATGATTAAATATTTAATTACTCACACGCAAACAAAGAAAAATTTCAATAAATCCACCTAAAGTCTCTAAAGAAACAAACAATTGAATCACACGCCTAAAAAATCTAATAGTTGTAACCACACACAAACAGTAACTTCTCGTACTAAAAACACTAGTTGGTGATGAAATCCAACGTCGTAAAATTTTAATACAGAAAGGGAAGTTGGAACAGTTACCCTGACAACCTGCTTAATGAAACATACTGGCACAAGTTTCTTGACAAAACCATCTCGAGTGAAGAGAACCCCCCAGAGAGTCCAAGTGAGTCTAGTTGATGTCTGCTCCAGGTACAGTGAGACCCATCCTTCACCATCACCTAAGGAAATAATCTTAAGTTTATGGACACTAAGGTTATCAACAACAACAAATACAACTAGGGGAACAGTCTATGATCCGATCTACACACAAGGGCAGAGTAACAAAGCTCAATCCCCTTGAAGGCTCCTCGACATGATCAATCCAAGGTTTACCAGCAAGTGACCCCAGGCTCCTCGACAATGGTTAATTCGAGGTTTACCATTTATAATACGCACAAATCTTCTGTCTTTATCAATGAAATAGGCTTGATTGTCTCAAAGGTTCAGACATGATCTCGTGCTTGACTCCTTTAAGAGGAGCTTCCCAAAATGTATCAATTACAATTGGATTTATTTCCTACTGCAAGATATAGCTACTTGTTTGTTTTAACTACCTTGGAGAGTTAATTACTCCCTATTCCAAGATACATTACTCCCTAATCCTTAAGGAGATCTTCTTGGGCTTGATGTGAAAGTACAGTTGTTCCCCAACCTAAAAGTCCTTACACATCATGTTTTTGATTTGCATAAATGTTTTCTTTTGTTCTGTGTTGCCGTCATATTCTTCTTTATTACCTACATTTATCGTTCCATCTCTACCAACATGTATAGTCTTACCTCCTAAACCTAGTGTGGGTAAGACTATCCTAATCCTAAACATAGTCTCTACCAAGATACATTACTCCCTAATCCCTATTTTCCATGTGTCATTGCTTAAGAACTATGTTAAAGATGTTGATCATGTGACTGGCTGATCTGTATTGTAGGTGGAGCCACAAGGATAATTCTAGTTGAAACCTCAATATTTTTTGTAGAGAAATATGATCATGCTCCAGAACAGAGCAATCAAGCAAGATAAAGTGTAGTGGAAGCACTTTGGGTTCAATTAATTTACATGGGACATGGCATATTAGATGTGGGCTATGTATGCTTCTCTACTTTCTAGTTGAGCGAATGTTTTTTACATATGTTTTGGTAAATTTATATATTTATATGGATGTAAATATCTCCATGAGTTGTGTTATAAAGCTCTAATAAGTGGTATGGGTGTCATGTTTCTATGTTTTCACGTTGATTTTCTTTCAATAGGTTAATCATTGTAAATGATGCATTGAGCTAAGTTATAAAGAACCATGGGAAGTACGTTTTGCTTTATATTAGTCTTGCTAGTTCTAGGTGTCATGGAAGACCGAGGATGATGTTACCCCAAGGGGGAGGGTTCTGTAATAGCCCTAGTCAAAATTCCATGTAATAAATTTAATAAAGGACAAATAATAACGAAGGCCATGGGACACATATTATAAGTTGAATGTTGGGAAAAACATCCTAGTGTGGGTGTTTATCTCATTTATTATGGCTATGGAAATTGGAAAAGGCAATGGAAAAGGCTTTAGAAAGGCAAAGTGGCATTAGTAAGCATTTTCTTTATGAAAATAATGGAAATTAGCAGAAAATAAAGGTGGAAGGTCACATGTTTCATTTGAGGAGGAAAATGAAGGAAAATAATGGAAAATGAAGAAAATAGAGACCTCATTCATAAAAAGGCTACTAAGGATCAGTTCACAAACTTTTGTTAGTTCAATTTTGGAGCTCTCTCTATTATCTCTACTCTCTCATACTCTTGGACACTTAGAGTAATCTTGGAGCACTCTAGCATTAGAGGAAAGAAGGAAAAGGAAGGAAATGAAAGCAATAGGAAACAAGGATCGAGTAAGGAAGAACGAGATTCAAGTGACTACAATGAGATTACTTTCAGGTATCAAGTTACATGTATGATTTTCTTTCTAGTTTTGACATGCATGGTACATGCATATGTGTTTTTGGTTATGTTTCTATAATGGTATTTGTAGGTGTGATAATGGTTTTCAGCCTTGCCTTCCCAGTTCCGAATAGCTATGGTGTGATGGGACTCTCTTTTTTTGGTTGATCTAGATGTCCATATGGATTCAAAATTAATTGGGGTGGTCACACGATTAATCACAAGGTCGAGGAATCCCCCTGTGGGATACAAGGTAAAGTATGGTTGTGAATACCCTTGATTGGGCCTAGGAATCCCTTGACTGGTAATTGCGGGATACACGATAAATCCAAGAGGGTGGAGAGTTCATATGCCTAGGAATCCCTTGATCGGTAATGGTAGGATACACTATAAAGTGGAGAGGTGCAGATAGACAAATTCCTCATGGTTTAGGTGGAGAGATCCAGATGCATCGATGGTTGTTTAAGGCCTAGTGATCCGGTGGCATTGCGGTAAAGAATCATTGTATTGATGAGGGTTTTTGAGCCTATGAATAATTTTGTGGATATATGGTAAAGCTCAAGGAAAACTTGATTGGTTCTATTGTTAGTCCCACATTCATGCTTGGAATATCGAGTGGCGGTGATTGAATGAAATAAACATTTGGTTCAACCCAATATATGGTTGGGTGGGTCATGGAAGTCTCTCACTTGGTTTTCTTATGCATACATTAATAAAAAATCCTTTTCCTTTGGTATTTCATGTGTGAATGTAATTGTCAATATGTGCTTTTTATGGTTGTTCTACTCTTGCTATTATGTTGGTTATAAGAATGGTTCATGAAAAACTTTCGTTATATCTCTCATTGTGATTTGATTAGTACAAGAAATGTGAATAAATATATGAACTAATAGATGATAATGCAACTACTGTGGTAAGGAATCAATTCTTCTTAACAATTTTTACGTAAGTATGAGACCCCTATGCCCAAATTTGTGGTTATGAGTTGTAGATTACATGTTTGTGATATGTTTGACAAAATTCTTATCATTGATAGTAGTGGTCATGTCATTTCATTCTACCAATGTTTGCATTATTAGCTTAAATTCATTGTTATCTATCATTTATGGAAGTTTCATGAAGTTTTGGGCGGAGGCCTCTGACCTTGCCTTGAAAAAGAGGCATAAAATCTAGGGTCACTAGCTCATCATTTCCTAGAAGAGGCCACAATTGCATGCATACCTTCTTGTGGGAGTGACAGGAGGGTCTTAGTCGCATGCATGTCTTGTCATGGGAGTGACTGGGGGTCTACCGTAGAAAAATGACAAGCTGTCTCAAGGGTTGGGCACCTAGAAGGGTTGGTTGTCTCTTGAAGATTATGAAGCTTCTAAGAAATGCCAGATTAGTTTTGTTTTGTCGATTCCACTTCCTTAACTACATATGAGGAGTTGAATCACATCATATTAAGTATTTTCAACATGTTTACCCTAGTGGATCTATTAGCTTGGGTAAATCTGGGAGGAGGGTATTAAATTATATGAAGCTTGAAAGAAGAAGTTGACTTACTCCAGGATGAATAATATTTTCTTTAGGTTATCTAAGAAAATTGTTAACATCTACTATAATCTTTTGAAGAAAAGGTCTAATTTGGTAATCAAGTTTGATCCTTGGACACTTCAATGAATGAAGGAATATTGGTGCAGATATGGATCATAAGGATGTTGATGCTTGGATGAGAAGGTAATCATGAGGAGGTAAGTTTACCTTTTATTTATTTTTGGTTATCTGAATATCATATTGTTTTTCTACCTGGAAAAATATTATAGGAATATAAGAAGAATGTTGAGACAAGCTCAACCTAAGATTCCTGGAAATTAGAAAGTCAAGAAATATTTATCTTGGGATTGCAAGGTAGCAATGTAAGAAGATAACCTAGAGGTCAATAATGTAGATCACTTTCATGTGGAAGCTATGATCAACTTGAACTTTGCAAAGGCTCATTTTAATTCCTTCCTATATGATGACAAGATGAAAGTTATAAGCAAGAGAGAAGACATAGATCCTGTCACAAGATTGAAGAGTGAAGATGGATCCATGACACCTCGAAAGGAATAAATCTTGATAATATATGTGAATAAATGAAGGATCCATGTAGCTATTAAGAACAAGTAGTTGATACTCTTATAAAGACGAGATATAAGGCATATCATTTTGACTTTTAAAAAAATTGAAAGGAAGACTAGAATATGCTCTGGATTTGAGAAGGAGTAAAAGGGTTTCCTTGAATAGGAGCAAGGATATATTCCCCAATAAAAAAGGGAATAGGGTCATCCTCTTTAGACGAGAGGGAGTTATTTTGGCCATCATATGTGCATTCTCTTCTTCAAGTGTCACACACTTGACCAAGACTAACATCCATAAGTTTAAGTGAAAGTCGTGAAGGGAGAATGGTGGAGGATTGAATAAGTTTCCTTGAGGATAAAGAATCCAATAAAGGAAAGGAACTAACACTCTTAAAAAATGGGACAGGTATCCAAGATAAGAGCCATCGAAGAGGATCAATTTCAAGATTCAGAAATGGAAATACAAGATAAGGATAGTCATAAAAGGACATACCTTGTGAACATTTGGATGGGGTATGTGCCTTGTATATGTAGTGCAATATCACACGTAAAGCCTTACAATATAATTCTATTGAATGAAGTTGATATTATCTTGTTAGCCCTTAAGGAAAATGTTGGTCATAATGATTATGCTTACAATTTGGCTTATTAATCTTACTCTTCTTATAATGGGAACTCTTTAGTTTGAGAGCAATGTTGTACTAGTTTTACAATTATGAATACCTCCCTAACTAAAAGGGAGTTGATGAGCACAGGTACTATAGCAGGAATGTTGCAACTCCTAGGGCTACCATCTTTACTTCATGAACTCGGGGTTCGTACAAACTTGGAGGTGACAGCGTTGTATACACAGTAGATGCAATGGTCTACTCTTCTCACTTTTCAACTGGGGTTGGAACACTAGGGTTTTCCAAACCAATCATCCATTTACTAGAAGGAGTATGACTAGCAAATGGAAAGGGGAAAATCCCTCTTAATGTAGAAAGGGAAGGTTTCCTACTCTAGGAAATGAAAGTGTTGAATTGGAAGGTGTTATAGAGTGACATGAAATCATCTACCTAAGAATCTACACATATTTCTTGCAAAACAAACCTAACTTAACCTTGCATAAAACATCTAGTTATCTTGACTAAATGAGCATGGAATTTTATCTAAGTACTACTATGATTGTTGCATGCATGTGCTAACTAGAAATTGTAGAAAAAGTCTTTTTGATTTTCATTTTTATGAATGAAAATGCTAATTTAATGAATCCGTTCTTTGGCAGGGGAGAAAGGTATGGGGAAACATGTCTGCAATGTTGTCAAGAGTATGGAAACCAATTGGAGGCCTAACCTAAGCTTAGATGTCCATTTCTTCTCAATTGAGGCTTAAAAAGGGCTATTATAAGGTTTCCTATAGTACTACAGGATGTCCTATTTCTACTACATGATGCCTAGTTTTACTACAAGAAACATGCCAAAAGCTTATAGGGAGGTTGGAAAGGTAGAATGAAGTGTGGGAAAGGTTTCTGATGGGGAAATAAAGCACAAAGTGGGAGTACACTACCCAAGGCTCAATCCAAGTCTTCAATATGGTTGGACTTGCTCAAGGAAAATGCCCATTTTGCTACAAAGCAGGAATTCAGATTAGGGTTTGGTGGACATTGGCAGCATAGGTGGAGAAGAGTTGGAGTTGGCTAGTGAGATGAGGTATTCCTGTAGATCCGATCCTACTACAACAACATACATTCTTTTCTTCATTTATGCAAAATATCATTTATATATGGAAAATATGAGTTGAATTTAGGAAAAAAAACATAGTTATTAATAACTAATGGCTAAGTTTATGAAGGGAAGTGCTTCTAAACCATACCAAACTCAAAAGAACAAAATGAAAATTGTAGGTACTTCTAAGAAATTTGGAAACAATGATGTATGAAAACAAAAGTCCTAAGTTATGCAGTGATCAAACAATAAATCTTTTTTTGGGTTGTGTCAATGGAACCCTCAACCCATGATCCCATAAGGGAGATGGGCTAGAGGCAGCTAGCACAAGATTTTATGAAGTGTTTACTGTCACTAATGTACCATTGATCTATCTATCCACAAATGGAAACAAACTAAGTAATAATCCAAATACTTGTAGTTTAAACAAAACTGAAATCACTTCAGTGGCTAATTATGAATAATCTAAGCATACATGTATAGAAAGAGGAACCTCTGCTGCTAGGGTTGGGCCCTAACCCAAGATCTTTAGCCCTCTGATTCAAATCAGTGTTGCATCAAGGGAATGCTTTTCATTTTCATTAAAATATAAAAAATACATCAGATTTATTAGTCACAATGTCTTAGCTTGAAAATGCCTCTTGGCTGCAATGAAAATGTCGAATTATAATGAGGCTCTAGGCCTTCTTATTTATACAACTAAAGCTACCAACAAATTCCTTAAATTTAGGGAGGCTTGGCTCCCAACTCGATATCAACTTGTCTTCAGCTATCACTAGATTCGTTGCCAATGACCTCGGTGGGCTTGGCATTTGGTAATTCCGAGTTGATGAGGTGTGGTGGAGGAAATGCTGAGTGAGTGAGTAGTTAAGGAGGGAGATCCAATCTCCTAAAATCCCTCTTTCTTGCATATTTCAAGTTCCTGCACTTAAATTACAAAAAATTGCTCCAAATCATGCGATTAATTCACATTAGGACACATGACATAACATCTCATATTTACCCTTCCGACTAAGAAAAAAATAATAAAACATGTAGAAAAATGTGAGAAACGTTGATTTTAATAAGCTGGAGAGTGGCATCAAGGTCCATATAATTTAACTATTAATGAGCTTCATCATCACCCCCCTACTAAAAGTGTTTCTCATCCTTTGAGCAACTTAATCTATGTACATGTCTTTCATTGCTCTTGTGGCTTCTCTGGCATTCTAGGTTTTTGTTGATGCATTATCCTCTTACGGATAAATTCTTGCATGATTCTTTATTTCCTCCCACTACCCTTTTTCCTCTTCTTCCTTTCTTCCTTATAACATATCCAAGAGAAATGGTGGACTAAGTTTTAAGACAATCTAGTTTATTTTGAGTTTTTGTAGTGCCTTCTTATACAGTGGTTTCGTCTCTAGTGCATCCCTCACTCTTTTAGGTGAATTATACTCGCTAATATTTAGGTTGTATGGTAGGTTGCCCCATATCCTTTGGCATGATTGTTTTCTTTCATCCCCTAGAAATATCAAAGTGTCCTCAAAATGAGTGACTGCTTGATATTGTGTAGCTAGGTATCTTGGTTCAAGTTGGAGATCATTGGTGATGAGTTTGTGGGTGCTGATGCCAACCATTGATTTGATATATTCTGCTCTGGTGTAAAGGGGACCTTTTTCTTCTCTTTCCAACACTCTCTTTACATCCTTAGCCCTAGCCTCCTCACGACTCATTTGGATTTCAGTCCCACACATTCAAGTCTATTAAGGTCAAGTTATGTAAATAGAATTGAGATATCTTGGCCCTCTTGTCTAGCATGCTTTTTTCACAGAGCTTAACGAACTGTCTATAGTCTTGGAAAGTGTTAGGTCCCTATACTACTAGTGTAACCCCTTATTGTTATTAGTACAACTGCCTTATTATATTGTTGTGCCCATGTAGTCCCCATATTGTTATCATTGTGCCCAATAGAAGCCCACTATTGTTATTATTGTGCCATTACATTATTATTGTTAGGTCAGCTTTGATTATGTTATGACCTCTTAGACTCCTATATATAGAAAGGAGGCCTTGTCATTTGTATCATCCAAGAATATTTCATTTTTGTAATGGAAAGGAGGTTTCGCCCTCGAACAGGTTAAATTCTAAGGCATTGATCTCTCTCTTTCTATATTTTGTGAGCTTGTTTCATAACATTTGGTATCAGAGCTTTGGATTCTAGGGTTTCGCTGCTCCAAAGATCTCATTGTAGAACTTTCGCTATAACCTTTTTTTGTGATGTTTCAAAAGCTAAAAACAAAATCCATTTGAGATGAAATCGTGTTGAACCTCGGGTCCAAAAATCAGAGCTTGTATCACTATATTTTTAGAGATATGATCTCAGGGAGTTAGGTTTTTGGAAAGCTCCAAAATTTCATCTAAAGCAAGTCATCATGGCATTTTCTCTATAACTTGTTTTCTGCGATGTTTCAAAAGCTAACAAGAAAACCCATTTGGGCTGAAATCGTTCAGAACTTCATGTCTGAATTTCAAAGCTTTTTGCTCTATATTTGTCAATATATTATTTGAGGAAGTTGGCATTTTTGCAGACTCTCGAATTACATTCCAAACAAGTCATATTGGTAAAATCATCATATTGTTCGCTTTGAACATTAGATTGAATTTTCATAAGAAGTTATAGAAAGAGGACATATTTTCATTGTTTGGCTATCATTTTCAGAATCTAAGGTTGAAACAGTGACCCACGGCATGTCATACAAGTTTGATCTACTGAACCAGTCTATACTCAGGTCATCTTGGGAGATTTGGCATAACCCTTCATTGGAGAATCAAATCTTAATCAGACTTGTGGGGTTAGAAAGACTACTCAGAGGGATACTGTAGGAAGAAATTTGAGACCTTGGAGATCCAAAATTACAGAGATACATCAGATTTAATATCGAGCTCCTACAAAGTGAAAAAAGGATATGAAATTACAAAGTTACCGTCATTTCAAGATCGAGCTCCTAAAATCAAGAAAAGGCTATATGAGGAAGTTTGGTGGCAAGGATCTAGTAAATTGGATACTACAGATGGAGCAATATTTTCAGATACATGGCATATCATTATTACAAAAGGTATGTAATGCATCTTCATATTTACAACCAGATCAATTTTTATGGTATAAAGGGTTTTGTTCTCATAAACAACTTGTTACATGGTCAATTTTCATGGAGGACGTGGAAGCATTGTTTTGTGTTATCTCTATTATCCAACTAGATTGGATAACTGAAGTAAAGGATGAATTGAATAAGGCCAAAGAAGTGTGGTCACTCATTCAAAAGTTGCAGAAGATCCCAGTTCAAAAAATATTGGCAGAACATGACAAGGAAGGAAAAATCATATTGGAACTTGGAGTAGTCATAGAAACAAGAACCTGATAGCTACGAAATCGATCAATTTCATAGTATCTCATCAAGTGGAAGAACTTACCTGCTGAATATTCCACATGGGAGGACAAGAATTTTATACAAAAGCATGAAGAACTACTCAAGCATTGAGGCCAACACTTTTTGAAGGAGAGGGGCATGTTAGGTCCCTATACTACTAGTGTAATGCCTTATTGTTATTAGTACAACCCCCTTATTATATTGTTGTGCCCATGTAGTCCCCATATTGTTATTATTGTGCCCAATAGAAGCACACTATTTTTATTATTGTGCCCTTAGATTATTATTGTTAGGTCAGCTATGATTATATTATGACCCCATAGAATCCTATATATAGAAAGGAGGTCTTGTCATTTGTATCATCCAAGAATTGTTCATTTGTTTAATGTAAAGGAGGTTACCCCCTTGAAGTGGCTGAATTATAAGGTGTTGATCTCTCTCTTTCTATATTTTGTGAGCTGGTTTCCTAACAAAAAGGCATAGCCCCCCGTTGTGCTAAGCTATTTCTTTGAAATTGTAGCCATTGATCTTTTAGGTACCATACATATTATTTTGTTGGCATCCTGCACTGGAGTGCCTCCATAGAGAGGCTTGCCATAGTGGCCAATTGTCTCTCTTTTTCCTGTACCTTCCTCCTTAGACATGTGTTTTCAGCCTTTAGTTGAGATTTTATAAGTCTTTCTTTGTCTATTATCTCACTAAAATCACTTCCCATCTCTAGTAGCTTCTCTTCCATATGGCCCACATCCTATACATTCTTTGATTTAGCAATTTTCATCCAGCGATATGTCCTCGCTCTCTCCTTCTCAAGCTCAAAGAAGAGAAGGATGACAACTTTTTCTTGTATTACTTTGCCTCCCTCAATGAATCTTTAATATGACTTGAGATTGGGTTCTGGGTTAGGTTCCTACAACTCTTGGGATTCTCCCTTTACTATTTTTGCAGCATCTATCTCCCCTTATACTTGTGTTGCTACTTCCTTGCCTTTCATTTGTCCTTGTTGTCCTTCCTGCTACTTTTTCTGTGTTTCTTGTAGTCCTGACAAAGTTTCCTGTAGGACTGTCTCTATTTCCTGTAGGAGGTTTTCCATTTTCTGAAAAGGGGTCAAAATTTCTTTTACTTTCTTTGCTGAGGTGGATGTAGTGACAGGCCTCCTAACATAGGTGATTGGCAACTTTGGGGAGTCTTGTTTTGATGTGCCCTCTTCACCTTTCATTTCTATGAAGACTAGCTTTTCTTGTTGTTTTGGTGAGTCTTAAATGATGATAAGAGTCTTGGTAGGTGTTTATGGTCTCCCCTATTTTTTCTCAGCCCTCCTCCTTGTTTTGAAATATATGAGAGTCTCCATCTACCTTTTTCCTGTTGACATTATGGGTGTGCTTAGGGCAGTCAAGGCAACAACTTCCTCCTTGTCTGTGGGTTAAGGAGACACTCTTGGAGATTTCTCCCCTTCCTTGGTATGTGTTTCAGGGCTTGCCTCATCCTTCTGTGCTTCTTCCCATATCGAGTATCCTATCTTCTAGATGGCCCACATTCTCTACATTCTTTGATAGCAATTTTCATCAAGAGATGTTTCCCTGCTCTCTCCTTCTCAAGATCAAAGAAGAGAAGGATGAATTTTTTTTGTGGTATTACTCTGCCTCACTCAATGAATTTGTAATATGAGCCGAGATTTGGTTGTGGGCTAGGTTCCTGCAGCTCTTGGGATTCTCCCTTTACTGTATTTGCAGCATCTATCTCCCCCTGTATCTGTGCTACTTCTTCCTTTCCTTTCCTTTGCCCTTGTTGTTCTTCATGCTTCTTTTTCTATGTTTCTTATAGTCCTAACAGAGTTTCCTATAGGACCATCTCTATTTCCTGTAGGAAACTTTTCCCTTTTTGAAAGGGGGTCAAATGTTCTTTTATTTTCTTTACTGAGGTTGACAAAGTGACAAGCCTCCTAACAAAGGTGATTGGCGAGTTTAGGGAATCCTATTTTGATGTTCCCTCTTCACCTTTCATTTCTGGGGAGACTAGTTTTTCTTGACCTTTTGGTGAGTCTTCAATGATGATAAGAGTCTTGGTAGGTGTTTGCGGTCTCCCTTATTTTATCCTAGTGCTCCTCCCTATTTTGAAATATATGGGAGTCTACCTCTGCCTTTTCTCTGTTGACATTATGGGTGTGCTTAGGGCATTCAAGACAACAACTTCCTCCTTCTCTTTGGGTTCAGGAGACAGTCTTGGATATTTCTCCCCTTCCTTGGTATGTCTTTCAAGGCTTGCCTCCTCCTTTTGTGCTTCTTCCCCACTACTCTTTTCTCCCTCTGTTTTATTTGTATCTACCTCCTTTTCTTCCTCTAGTTATTCCTCTTCCTGTTCATGTTCCTCCTCTTCTTGTTCAGGTTCTTATTGCTGCTCTTTAGGTTCCTCTTCTTCTTCTTCTTCAGGGTCCTCCTCTTCTTCTTGAGGTTCTTCATCCTCCTCTTCAGGTACTTCTTCTTCCTCCTCACCACTAGATGTTGGGCCTCTTTTATACTCAATTTCTTCGATTACAACCTCCATGTCCATGTCCGTAAATGTGGACCATAGAATAGGGGCTCTTAATTGGCTTAAGGCATCTTCTAGTATGAGCTTGATTACTCCATGATGTGCCAGCTACTGGTGTTTTCCCTCCTGTACCATGATGCTCATGTTTTTTATTGATTGCAATAAGAAATAGGGCACACTAATTCATTTATTAAGGGGCAACTCTTCTCCAAATCTCAGCTCATGGAGGAGTCTAAACTGGTAACCACAAACTATACCGAGCCTTTCCTCACAAGGAATATACTTGAGAATGTGATAGCTTACTTCATCCCAAGGACAGGGGATTCTCTCCCTTCTAATCCCATTTTTTGTCCTTAATTCGCTCCTCATCTCCAAATAAAATGTTCTTCTTCGAATAAGTGCTGCTAGCTTTATCCTCTTTTCTCCATTGTAAACCTAAAGGAAGTCTAGTGATGCTACTAATGCTTTTAGGGGTAATTGTTACTGAAAATCCTCTCACCACAAAAATGGCAATGACTCTAGCCTGAGGTGTGAGTGACTTTGCAAATTCCTGAGATATTTCATCATCATATCCTCTAAGTAGCTCGAATAATCCAAACCATTGATGCCTTCTAAATATTTCTACAAAAAGGGGGTGGAGATGTATTCAAGATGTCCATGTAGGCTCCCTTTTGTTGAAACCCCCTGTCATTTTATTTCTCTATCAATCTGAGTGTATGTAATTTGGTGCACATAGATTTAGATCTTTCCCAGGTGACTGAGGTTTCATAGTTTAGGAGATTTATGACTACAATTCTTCATTTATCCCCACACAATTTCTCCACACAATTATGTCTATCCCTATGAACACTATAGTTAATAGGAAAAAAATGACAATTTCTTTTCTTTTTCTCTTTTATAGATATCATGTCAAAACATAGAGGATATGAGGCACCTACCTTTCACTGTAATCCCATAGTTGAGGAGAATTCTTGAATAGCTGGGCCCTAGGCACCCCCTCGTAGAGTTTTTGTCAATTCCCACTGTTTCCTATAGTTTTTCTGTGTTTCCTATAGGTGTTCACTATAGGATGGCCATGACTAGATTTCTTCTTCGATGGTTGCTCTAGGTGGTACCAACTCTCCAAATCTCAAAATGAAAAATGTATGCATGAAAGTTAGGAAGTCTTTCTATTTATGCTCGATTCCTTGGAGTGGTGTGTTCGATGGCAAGGTATGTGATTTCGCCTTTTGGATCATTGACGCGTTATTAGTTATCATGCAACCCTTTCTCATAATCATTACCCACTCCTGTACAACTGAACTTGACCACCTTTATGACTTATTTTCTTTGATGTGACCTTGCCACGTGGCCTGTTGACTAGAACTTCACTTTTTGTTTTTGGACTGACGATGGCCAAGTTAACTGGCTACCTTTAGCTTATAAAACCAACTTTTTCATATTCTTACACTTTTATCATATTCGTACTTAGGAAAGAGTGTATATGAGGTCCCATACCACTGGGTTCCTTTCTTCAGTTGATGCATGCTATAGGGTGGCTCTGTTGTGCTTCTTCTCATTCATTTACATATTCTATTTTTCTCTTGTTTTGTTGATTTCACCCAACTGATATTTTTGTCTTATTTGTTGTGATGTGCAGGTGATGGCCTCTTCTATTGTTGTTGAGCTCTAGATATGTGCCATAGTGCATGCAAGGGTGATGCTACTCTTCCTTTACATGTATTTCAAAGGAGGCACATGGAGACTTATGCTATTATAATATAGGTTGCTACAGGGTTTCCTGTAGTACTACAGGAAATCCTGTAGTTGCCTCTTTCTTAATTTTTTTGTTCTTGGAGGAGGAATAGGTTTTGAAGTAGGAGTGGAAGGGGTGGCAATAGGGAATATGGAGTGGTAGGTGAGGTAGTCCATTGATGGTATGCTCTTGGACTTTTCTTTCTTTTCCTTGGTTTTTCCTCTTTTTTTGAGTGGATTTCTTGATGGACACAAAGGGTGACATGGTCATGAATTGGTGTTGGTTGAGATGTGGTGAGGTAAATGGCCTCCTATTTCAACCTAGAACGATCCTGCATCATTATTTCTCAACCAAGGTTCCATTTATGTAGATTTTAAGGACATCCTGTAGTACTATAGGAAA
>APFE030566880.1:164278-185173 GCA_000404065.3 Pinus taeda | reverse complement strand
ATTAATAATATAATTATGACCTAGGTCCAAGTCAAATATAGCCGTTAGGTAGCCGTTGGAGTCTCTGCTCAGTATATTAGCTTGCTAGGCCTGATCTGTTCCTTCAACTCGTCCTGACGATGAACCACACTGGTTGGTTCGAAACGCGTCGACAATGATCTTTTTGATGTGATATATGGAATAATTATCAAGCCTACCAACAACTCATGTAGGCTTAGAAGCCCAACAGTCACATCTTATCAATTATCATCAGATGTGTATAAATACAAGAGGACTTTTCCTCATTTGGACTCACTCAACTCATCACATCTCTCTCTCTCCAACGCAGTAAATAGGCTCTTCTCTCCTGCGCAGTAGGTGACTCTTCTCTCACATGTGTGGAAGGAAGGTGAAAAACCTGAAGCTGCAACTACAGATCCAAAGTTTGACTAGTGGTGACCATTAGAGCTCCTCCTCTGAACTGCGCTATAGGTGTACCTGGATCTCCTCTGAAGGCAACATTTTTTGGTGAAGAAATCAAGTCGATCCGATGGTCGGTTTGCGAGATATTGACTGTCCTAGTTTTGATGATGAAGCCACTAATGCTAATGTTGCTGATCTAGGTTTTACTACTGCTAATATAAATCAAATTTTTGTACTATTTCTCTATGCTGAATTATTGAAGATAAAAGAAGATTTGTTCAAAGGGCTTCCTAATATTGGGGTTTGTCCATGGCTAGCCGCCACATCGTGTGTCTCTTGTCTTGGCTTCTTTTCTATTGATCGTTTAATATTCTATTTGCACTTTACTTATGCACATGTGATTGTTAATCAGTGAATAACAATAAGAAAGAGAAGTAAATTTCTCTAAGCATAGAACATACCATAAATTAACAAGGGTACTAGTTGATATGCTTGCATCAAAGGGTCTTGCATTTCCTCAAACAATCGACTGGGGTTTTATTTCCATGGTTGGCATTGTTAGCACTGCAGTCCACAGGAGTGGATTGTTGGGTAAGGGCAATGGAATCCATGAATATGTGGTGGGCATGAACCTCATTGTTCCTATGCCTACGGATGAAGGATATGTAAGACTCCTCCATTTTAAAAACAATGACGAGGATCTGAAGGCAGCCAGAGTGTCTCTGGGAGTGCTGGGGGCCATCTCACAGTTGACGTTTAAGGTGGAGAAAATGTTCAAGCAATCTGTTACTCTGGATCTGAAAGACAACTCAGATCTAGAAGAATCGTTCGTGATGTTTGTTGAAGCCCATGAATTTGGGTTGATAACTTGGTATCCTTCTCTACGTTAAGCCTTGTACATGATTCAGGACATAGTGCCCATTGAGGTTGCAGGAAACAGGAAAGTTTCCAACCCCACCTTTCAACCGTTGACAATGCAAATTGTGGTATAAATGAGGGAAAATGGTGAGAAATTGTTGTTGTTATAGATGTTTAATAGATAGTATGAAAATTACTTTTCTATTATAAATATAGAAATAAAAAAACCTTGTTCGTATTCAACAAAACTAGACTATAAAATGCTAAAACATTTACATGACGTGGGATATTTCTTCCGGAGTATATGCCTGCAGCATTACATTTCATTGCAGTGAGGGAAGGAGAGCAAGAGGAGAAGTTTAACAGGAAATTTAACTAACCTGATAACCTCAGAAGAGGAAGGCTGCAAATTTACTGACAGTTGGTAAATCAGATAGTTTGGTGCAAACACGGCCCTCCTGCAGCAAAGAAGGCATTTGCCCCTGCACTCATGTGCAACAAAAAGAACGCAGATGGCTATTCGCGTGGGCACAACGGCCCTCCTGATCCTCCTGGCCCTCCTCGTGATGCAAGAAACTCAACCCTCCTCTCGCGGCATTCACCCCTGCACTCTTCAACAAACCCTGCTGGCTATTTGCGCGTGCATGACGGGTGTGGTAACCAAAATTAGCGTAATTAACTAATCTTAATTAGATGTTTTTTAATCAAATTGGACAATTTTTTAATGCTTTTTTAATAAAATTGGATGGCACACCATTGTTTAATTGTCTAACAATGGATCTGACAATCAGGATTAGGACAGAAAAGAAAGTAGGGAAGTTGATTTCAAAGGGGAAGGCTTACAGCATAAATATTTAGGAACTTATTATAATTAGAATAATCTCAACATGGGGGAACTTATTATAATTTGAATAGTCTCAAATCCCTAGGAAATTGGTGGGTGGGGAGCCACATGGCACGAATCTAATTTTTTTAATTTATTAAAAGTAATGTACCATTTTTATAAATAATTTTTGCTTATATATAAAATCATTTTATAAATAATAATGAGGAACTTATTAGAACTGGAATAATCTTCAATTCCCTAGGAAATTGGTGGGTGGGGAGCCATGTGGCACGAATCTAATTTTTTAAATTTATTAAAAGTAATGGACCATTTTGCTAAATAAATTTTTCTTTTATATAAATGAATGTTATAAATAATACATAGGAACTTATTATAATTGGAATCATCTCAACATGGAGAAACTTATTAGAATTGGAATAATCTCAAGTCCCTAGGAAATTGTTGGGTGAGGATCCATGTGGCACAAATCTAATTTTTTAAATTTATTACAAGTAATGGATCATTTTGCTAAATAAAATTTTCTTATATATAAATGAATGTTATAAATAATAATGAGGAACTTATTAGAATTGGAAAGAAAGAAAGAGAGAAATTATTTTTAACGTCCACAAGGCTAAAGATAGCCTATGGGACAGATTGCTTCTTGATCTTGTTGTATTTGGCCCTTTTGTCTGTGAAGCTTCAAAATAAATGTTCCCAGCTTTTCGACAAACCCCTCGCTAAATAGATTATCCCAAGAGATAGCTGCCAACATATCTGCATAATGTTTCATGTTGTCTTTGAAGGCCTCACATTCTAAAATGAATTTTTTTTCTATTTCCACTTTTCCGGAAGAACAAAAAATGCATACTCTTTCCTCCCACACTTCCTTTGGACTTTTCCAGTGCCTTGCTTCACAACGGAGTTGATGAGAATTAGTCCTTAACTAAGCAATAAGAATTTTGGCTCTCCAAGAGATATTGGCATCTATGTATGCTTTTGGTTTATGACTATGAGTGGGATTAAACACTTCAATATAGTAATTTTCTTTCTTCCTAGCTCCTTATCCCAAGTACACTTGTGGAACTTTTCCATAACAAAAGATTTTATCTCTTTGTTGTTTATGGGACACACATTCAAGCCAATACCCCATTTACTAAACCATTTGTTATTTTGTTGCATCCAAGTTTTTTTGCTCTTGCACAATCTATCATTAAAGACAACTTTAGGCCATCTACCCTCTTCCATTTTCTCAATTTTTTTAAATACCTTATGGCTCGCACCATAGCAATTGCTTCAATAGGAGCAGTCCATGTTTCACTTAACAAGATATCATAAGGAACTGCACTTTTGATCTTAAATTTGTTTGTAATCAAACGCTTCTGAATTTTCTCAATTTGTCTCCACTGCATGTCGGATGTACTATTGACCCGTAGTTCACAACCATAGAGAATCACCAGAATCACTAAAAGCCTAAAAAGAGTTTGAGTGGTTTTCCAGTCTCATAAATCTGCCTCTCTACACCTATTTTTAAAAGCATAAAATGCTTTCGAACCCCCAAAGTTCTTTTCTTTCTACAACCAGTCCAGCTTAGGTTTTTGTTGAAGTCAATTCCGAGGTATTTGTAATCCACAACTTCTTCCAGAATGTTGCCTTCAAAGGAATAATATCAACATAGAGGAACTTATTAGAATTGGAATAATCTCAAATCCCTAGGAAATTGGTGGGTGGGGAGCCACATGGAACAAATATATTTTATTTGATTTATTACAAACTCTGTAATACACTACAATCGTTGATAAACATTAAGAAGAAGCATATGTTGAGCATATTCCCTTGAGAATCAATATAGGCTCTCAATTAAAAAAAAAAGTCAACAAACCCCCTTCCATCTAAATTTCATATATATATATGACTATCCTCCAATAATAATTAGTTTATAGTCTTTGTTTTCATCCTATTTTTAATATCGCGTTGTTTACCGAGGACGATAAAAAATCTTCGGCTAATTTTTTCTCTAAAACATTGATACTAAGAGTACTTAAATCTTGTTTTTGATGGTAAAAATACATTCAGAACCATTGAAATTCCCGAATACCTTAGACAATAAAAAATCGCGACTAATTTTCTCTAAAAAATTGATACTAAGAGTACTTGTATCTGGTTTTTTATGGTAGAAATGGATTCAACACCATTAAAAATCCCGAAGGTACTCCCAAAATTTTTGCCAAATTTTATCAAAATCTTTCTAAAATTTCCATTGTTTTCCAAGTAAATTTGCAGTGTCATTAGACTTCGCGCTTTAATATAATTCTAATAAGTTTTCAATATATTTTTAATTTATTACGGTTAATAGATAATAGTTCATATTAATATTCACCATGCTAATTATATTATTATCAATATACTTAAATAAATTACAAAATACAATTTTATAAATCATATCTTATTCATGACTTATACAAAGTTTTTTTTTCTTGGATAGATCACAACATAATTTTAGGGTAGATGTGTTTCAAACCACTTACTGTGATTCATCATCTTTGTCCTCGTGATGAATTATAGTAAGCATAAGTGGTTCCAAACACGTATACCTTAAAACTACTATGTGATTAATCTGGAAGAAACTTTGTATCATATATTAAATTATAAAATTGAAAATTACATATCAATTTCATTATTAATTAATTTAAATAATAATTTCTATTTAGTTAACATTATCATCAACAACACCCTTTGGAGTATGGAAAATGGACTATGATTGTTATGAGGAGTCTAATTCTCTTTGTCTAGAGGAAACCTATGTCCCTTTGTCTTTGATTTCTAATTTTCAAGGCACTCTCGATATGGATGTAATCGTCATGTATTCTCTTTTTTAAGGAATATAAATTGCTACAATTAACAAACAAACAAAAACATTATCATCAACAATGTTCATAAGGATAGTCTAGATGGTGACAGGGTGCTTTGTTAAGACACTATGTGGTAAAAAAGTCACCGGTTTGAAACTCTGTGGGAAAAAATCTAGTCATGCTAAGGGTAGTGGCCTAGGTCTGATATGATCATAGTGATTTGAACTACATAAATACTTCTGGATCATGATTGCTCAAAAGTCATCTCAAAACTTACATTACCTAACAAACAAATAAAATAAAATAAACATTATCATCAACCGCCATTTATATCATTTTCATCTAATTAATATTATTATTCAATATAATGGATATTAAATTTAATTTAAAATCATTTTCTTCAAAACTATATTAAATTACCAAATGAATATAAAATTAATTTCAAAATAATAACTCCATTATAAAAATAATATACTTATAAAGAAATTCGGTGTATTTAGTTAGTTCTTTTTCCGGCTTTTGGGGAAGTATAACATATACTAAAACAAAGATAAAGACATAAAACAAACACTTTGCCAACGAAAAGTTGAATATGTGTTTCGAGTAATAAGTGTACACGTTGTAATGTTTATGTCTATTTTGGAAATGGAGGTAGGTCCAACTTTAAGAGTGGATTCCATTTTCCTTTTAAAAAATGAAAATTAATGGCTATCAAGTGCAATGTATTGGGTTATAAACCAATGCTAACAAAACAAATTATTTAATTGTATAAAGTTTAGTGGAGAGAATTTGCCTAATAAGTTGTTATTGGATTGAATAATAAATAAAAATATGATTTTAAAGCATTGAGCTTCTTGGGAGAAGACCATCAAAAGACTGAATTTTTAAAACAAAAGTAAATATAAATGTGAAATAATTAATAAATATATTGATAAATTTAATGTTTTTGGAATTTGAAATTTATTTTTAATATTATTTTTAGATTGAAGTATTACAAATATCGAGATTAATATTTTGTGTGTTATTTTTGGAGTTAGCATGTGTGAAATAGTTTGAAATTTTCAGCTCCAAAAATAAAATAAAAAATAATATTTAGGTCAAACTTAAAACAATCAAACAATAAAATAATAATAATAAATCAATATAATAATATAATAAAATAAAATAATATTTGCATCAATTTAAATAATTAAAACAATTAAATGTTAAAAACTTAAAACTTAAAAATAAATAATAAATGGTCAAACTTAAATAAAACTATTTGGGTGAAACCTAAGTAATCAAAAACACTAAAATAAAAATAATATTTTAATTAAAATTTTAATAAAATACATTAATTTACAACTAAAAGTTAATTATAATTTATTAAAATTTTAATGCTTTTGTTTTTGTTTTTTGTTTTTTTATTTCTTTTTCTAACAAAGTCTATCATAACTCAGTTGTCAAACCAGTAGTGAGGACGTCGATCTCTGGCTACTATGCACAAATGCATGTTGACTCATCACCATTATTCAAGGAAAACCAACACTTAGGATGACTCCATTATTCAAGGAAAACCACGACACTTAGAATGACTCGTTGGTGGTCCATAAAGAGGCAAGCTTCCACTCTTTTCAAATGTCTTTGGTCCTTGGATTGTTAACCTGTTTCCTTACATCTGAAGAAGACATGCTCTTAGCGAAGGAAAAACAATTTTAAGGCGTACTCAATGCCCATTATCAAAATATTAATAATTATACATTTATTTCTATAAAAATAATTTAATCATTTTAATAAAATAATTTAAAAACATATAAATATATCAAATTTAATATATTTAAAAGTATAAACACTTTTATTAATTGATGATAATGATGATTAATATCCACTAAGACCGAAATTCATGGGACTTTGAATTGACAATAAATGAGTGTAATTTTAAGGCACTCCTTGTGAAAAGGTCATTAATTCAAATCCCCCCCATGGGTGAGCCAACAAAAAAGAAAAAACGTCCACTAAGACCTATATGATCTACCAGACCTTAAAAAGGTAAGAGATTAATCAGAATTCTATAACATTTTATTTATATGCTCAAAAGGAAGTGAGAGTAGTGTTCTAAAATCAACATAGTTTTGTTGCTTCAAAAGGTCAAGAAGGTCGGTAGTGTGATAAATATTTTAAAAATTAGACCAAATGTAAGTATAAAATGGAAAATCTAAGAGAAAGTGTTTTTCATCTTCAAATCTCTTAGGATCATACATGTGACAAACTCTTTAATCCCATGGAATTTTCGGAATTAACCAACGCTCAGTTTCACTATGAAGGTCATTTCTTCTTAACACTAGTCAAGAGAGAAATAATTCTGGTTTTTGAGATTGGGGTTGATCACCTTCTTATAATATCTTAGTTGCCTTTTCCCCTCTAGCTCTTTATTGCCACACAATTTTGTACGTTTTAACTCCATACAAAAATTACCTGCATACGAATTCAAAAAAACAGAAAATAAACAATGGCGAGAGCATAAAACATAAAATAGATATACACAGAGATTTTCCCCTAGATCCGAAAACTGCGACTACTAGATTGATTTTTCATTATATTCCTTTCATTGTTACAATACATATATATACATGTCGAAGCATCTATAAATCCCAATCCATTGACCCTAGATTAGAACATAATCATGGTTCCCTTAACCGGATCTACAAAATGCCATGGACAGAAAACCATCATGCCCAAAACCATGTGTGAAATCCATGCACAAAACCATAAGTAGGTCTAACCCCACATGACCCCCGCCCCCGTCACCCCCCCCCCCCCCTCCTGCATGTGGGGTATTCATAGAAAGAATATAACACACACCCAACATTCTCCCACTTGTTGTTTTCTTTCCATGGGAGAGCTTAGTCATTGGTCTAGCCCTGCAATGCCCATTGTTTCTCTACACCAAGAGAACATCTCAGTGCTCATAGACTTTGTCAATGCATCTGCAGTATTCTTCAAAGTGTCCACCGTTACCATCAACACCTTTTTATCCTCAACCATATCCCTCACAAAGTGATACTGAACTTCAATATGCTTTGTCTTTGAATGATAAGCAGGGTTCTTTGCCAAGAAAATTGCACTTTGGTTGTCACAGTCTATCTTTATAGCTCATTGTACTAACCCCATACTTGAACGCAATCTCTGCAACCAAACTACTTCCTTTCTTCCATGAGTGGCTTCCATGTATTATGCCTTTGTAGTTGAAAGTGCCACTACAGACTATCTCTTACCAATCCAACTGACTGCACCTCCAAATAGGACATACCCACTTGTAGTTCTTCTCTGATTCAAATCTTCATCCCAGTCTGCATCAACAAAGCCACGGATGTCCAAAACTCTGTCAAATCCTGGTCTTCCTTGGTAGCACAAACCATAATCACTAGTGTCACACAAATACCTGAAAACCCACTTCACTATTGTCCAATGCTCCTTCCTTGGTTTTGACATAAACCTACTCAATACTCCCATTGCATGTGCAATGTCTGGTCTAGTACATACCATTGCATGCATTAGGCTACCAACTGCACTTGCATATGGAACACGGGACATGTTCTCTTCCTCTTCTTGTGTCTTGGGACATTGTTCAGCAGATAACTTTAAACCTATAAGAATAGGAACCTTCAACATTTTACTATCCTACATATTAAACCTCTGCAGTATTGTCTCGACATACTTCCTCTAGCTTAAACAACGCTTCCTCTCTGCCCATTCTCATTTAATTTCCATGCCCAAAATATATTTTGCACAACCAAGATCTTTCATGTCGAATTGGGAGGACAATTAGGTCTTCAAATCTTGGATAGTTTCTTTGTCATTTCCAACCAGCAACATATCATCCACATCTAGGACCAGATAAGTAACACGGTCACTAATTAATTTAAAATACACACAATGATTTCCTTTGCTTCTGGTGAAGCCAAGTCCCCATATATATGTACCAAAATTATTATACCACATCCTTGGTAATTGTCTTAACCCATACAGAGACTTTTTTAACCTGCATACCAGGTCTTTCTTACCCTTCACCACAAATCCTTCAGGTTTCTTCATGTAGATCTCTTCTTTCAGATCCCCGTGAATAAATGTTGTCTTCACATCCATCTATTCTACCTCAAAATCAAAAGCAACAACAATAGATAAAAGTAATCTAATAGAAGCTACCCTAGAAACAAGAGAAAAATATCACCAACCAAGATTTGTATTTCTCTGCCTTGCTTTCTGCATTCATATTCTTCTTAAACACCCATTTGGTACCAATGGGTTTCCTTCCAACTGACAACTCCACCAAATCCCAAGCCTCATTTTTGTGCAAAGATGCCATTTCATCGACCATGGCCTATTTCCACATTTTGTCATCCTCTGAATCTACTGCTTCCCTCACAGTTCTGGGATCATTATCAGTAATAGATAAAGCAAAATTTGAACAAAAAGCAGATGGACTATACCTTTTTGCCTGCCTTCTTTCTCGAACTAATCTTCTCACAGCTGGAGTTTGTGGCTTTTCATCTTCTAATTCCTCTTCTTCTATAGAATCTGATTCTTCCTCCTTTAGCTCAAACTCTTTCTTCTTAGGTTCCTTTGGTAGTACTTCATGTTTAATAACATATTTCACCTCTCTAAACAACACATCTCAGTTGTACACAACCTTCCTTGTTTCTAGGTTCCAAAGCTTATAACCTTTTAAACCATCCTTATACCCAATAAAGATGCACCTTTCAAATTTACTATCCAAAATTGTTCTTTTCTCCTTTGGAATACGTACATATGCATCACATCCAAAAACCCTGTGATGTAAAATAAAAGTTTTCTTAGCAGTCCATACCTCTTGTGGATTCTTATCCTCCAATGCTAATGAAGGTGATCTGTTGACCAGGTAACATGCAGTGTCCATCGCCTCTACCCAAAATTCATGTCCTAAACTGGCACCACTGAGCATGCTTCTTGCCTTTTCCATCAATGTCTTGTTCATTCTTTCTGCAACTCCATTTTGTTGAGGTGTGTATGGAGTACTCTTCTGACGTGCTATACCACAATTATTTCACAACTCTTCAAATTCTTTCTTGCAAAACTTTCCATCGTTATCTGTTCCCAACACCTTTATCTTCTTCTTTGTGTGGTTTTCCACCAGAGCATTAAATTATTTAAACTTGTCAAAGACTTCAAATTTATTCCGGAGGAAATATATCCATGTATTCCTTAAGAAGTTATTTACAAATGATACATAGTACATAGACTTACCCAGTGATAGAATCAACACAGGTTCAAACACATCACTCTGCATAAGCTCTAATATATGTTTCACCCTCTCAGCACCAGAGGGGAAGCTCACTCGATTCTGCTTCCCATATACACAAATTTCACATAAATCAAAATCCAAAGAGAAATTAGACATACCTTCTACCATACCATTACCATAAAGTATTTGAAGGCCCTTCTCTCCAATATGTCCAAGCCTTTGATGCCATAACATGGTCTTTTCTCCATAGATCAGTAGATTTTCTGCTCCACTTTCAGGAACCACGAAATTGTTGCACCTATCAATAACAGTTCTTCCCTGAAGTTTATACAAATTTGCAATCCAAACTCCCTGCATCAGTGTCAGTGCTCCCCAAACCATCTTACAGGTATCTTTCTTGAACACTATTTTTACACCTGCATCACCCAGCTTGCCTATAAAAATCAGATTTCTGGCCAATGCAGGAATATGCAGGTTACCCAAAATTGTTCTAATCCTTCCATCTTGCAACTTCAACTTGACTTTTCCATGACCAATGATTCTAGCATTCCTTTCATCCCCTAAGAATACATCACCACCATCATATTTCTCATACTTGTAGAACCACTCTCTATGGGGAGTGAAGTGAAAGGATGCACTTGAGTCAATCAACCATGCCTCATGATCTACATGGGTACTTGAATATGAAGCCAAGTACACATCCCCACCTTCATCTGAGGTGGTTTTCATCTCCGCAGAAGGAGCATCATTAGATCCCTTTCTTTTCTCGCGAGCTTTAGATTTACAATTCCTTTTGAAGTGCCCTTCCTTTCTGCATTTTCAGCACACCTTTACAAGTTTTCCTAGAGATTTAGATCTCTCACTTGAGGACTTACTTTTTGCTTCTAATTTGGGACCATCCATATATAGACAAGGCGTCACCATTCTGGTCCTCCATATTTTTCCGTCTCATCTTCTCCGATAGCAAGGATGAGACTATTTCATCAAACTGCAAGGCAGTTTCATTTCCTACCTATTTTTTTATGGTGCTGGACCCGCCAACATGTAAGGGGATCTCCCCAGTAAGAAGTCCCAATTAGACCTCAGACCGTTTGGTGTAGGAGTCCCAACAGTGGGTCGTATGATAATGCCTTGACCGCGATTTCACACAGATGCAAGTAAGATAACTCTATTGGTAGAAGGGTGTGACCGCTGCAATAAGTTAAGGAAGGTGCATGAGAGGTTCTAACACACTGAGGGTGAGGTGAGTGCGCCCTTTGGAAACTTGTAATAGTACGCAGCTTGGAAGGAAACACATGAGCAAAGATGCATCACAAGCTGGAAAGCAAGTTAGCAAGCAATACAAAGTGATGGTTAAACCAACAACACATTTCAATGAGATTCATGCATACTTATATAGAATAGTCCATACATGCATGCGTAAGCAAACAAATACATATATCATTTAGAGTAAACCAGATAATAGAATACAATACAACATATTCATTAAACGTGTTGGCTCTGTTATATTAAGTGTAAGTTCCAGTCATACAATACATCCATGTCCAACCACTAGTTCCAATAGTGGAATGTTACCACCACAACTGCCTGCTCCTCCAAAGAGATGTACTAGCTCTGTGTAGTGGAGAAGCCAAGGCTCGTTACAACACTGTCTAAGCTTTCTTTAAGATACTCATATCGAAGCTTGGATGACCAAGAGCCTTTACAATGAGTGATGAGATTCTATTTATAGCAAAGGGTGGGGTGACCCTTGACATTCCCCTTTGTCACAGTTCATCTACCCTCATGACTCTTCATCTACTCTATGATTGTTACATCCAACTATTGACACTTGAACTTCCACTTGACACGACGTTACATTATAAGTAAATATTTCAATGTCAACTAATATGTACAATGAAAATAAATAAAATTTCATGGTTAAAATATTTTTAAGCATTTCAAGTAATGTTATTATTTTATATTTGGGCTATATTTTTTTGTCAATTTAATCTTTGAGATGCAAACACTTTTTTTCAAATTTTACATTTTGAAAAAATTTACACAAGAATTATATCTCTCTAAGCACTTCTTAGATTTGTGATTAAAATAGATCAATAATTATCTTTAAATAAAAAACTGATAATATTTGTTTGCAATTTGAAAATTTGTTACTGAACTATTGTTAATTAATTTTAGAGCACAAATTCATTCATGCTACTTTACCTAATTCTATAATAATCCTACACTAAAAACCTAGGACGGACCAAATTCATACCTAAGCTATTTTTATACATTTATATTTGAAAAGTAAAGTGATCTTCCATAGAATACTCCTTCAAATCATTAACATATAAACCACACTCAATTACTAAATTTATAGCGGACACATTATTGATCTCGTGGAGATTCGTTGCATAAGTGGGTCAAATATTGCACTTCTCATTTGTGTGCTGACACATATTCCTCTCAAGAGTCAAGGTGTCGTAATTTGGCCTCGTGATCGAATACCAAATGCCCAAACTTCTCATAGAGGTTGTCCACGTTAAATTTGCCACTATCAGACACCTGCGACAGTGTAGAAATATATGTGTGTTCAGATATTGGTAAAGTAGACAGGGAATTAAGTTTTTGCCATGATTATAGGAAAATACCTTGTTATATATGGTATGGAAAAATTTGTTATTAATTGAAGAATACTTAGCATTCACAACTTGTATTCCACATTCTTCTAGCGTGAGCAAAAGATTGGAGTAGACAATATGATCTTCGAACACGTTGAGGGACATCTTAACGCTAGAATGGATGGAATTTATTTGCACCATAGTCAAGGCATAGGAAAATACCTTGTTATATATTTTCTTATATATAAATGAATGTTATAAATAACAATGAGAAACTTATCATCAAGGAGCTTATTAGAATTGGAATAATCTCAAATCCCGAGGAAATTGGTGCGTGGGGAGCCAAGTGGCACCAAACTATTTTTTTAAATTTATTAAAAGTAATGGACCATTTTGCTAAATAGAATTTTCTTATATATAAATGAATGTTATAAATAATAATGAGAAAATTATTAGAATTGTAATAATCTCAAATCCCTAGGAAATTGGTGGGTGGGGAACCACGTGGCACAAATCTAATTTTTCAAATTTATTAAAACTAATGGACCAATTGCTAATTAAAATTTGCTAATATATAAGTGAGTATTATAAATACTAGCTTTGCGCCAGATGTTGCAAAGGAAACGTCGTAAGGCATAAAGTGTGGAAGAATAACGACATGTGAATGGACATTGTTGAAAGCAAGGGGTGGATGATAATCAGTTATAGTTGCAATTATTAGTTGTGTATTCTGAATATGGTTTTTTTGTAAATAATAGTAGTTTCATGCAGAGGTTATCCATTATCTATGGAGTTGTTATTGTTTATGTGAACATGTTTCTGTATTTTTTTTAAGGGACAGAAGATTCTATAAGATATGATATTTTTCTTCGGGGATGTAATTTTTCCATATGCAACCTAGTCATGGCATTATTTTTTGGTATATGGTGGAATTGAGGATTAATCATAATTTGATCTTCAGTGATGATTTTTTAATATTCTATAAAGAAATACTAGTATATTGTAATGGAAGAGGTGAAAAAAGCGATATGACATTGTGAACAACACCATAGTTATCATTCCATATTTGAAAATGCATCAAAACTTGTTGGAGTCAAAGAAGTAAATTTTTCATGCAATTTTGTTTTTGTACGACGTGTCTTTTTATCATATGTTATGCTTTTTTTTACTGAATAATTGAAATATAATTGGACCAATAATTGAAATATAATTTGATTTCAATTACAAAATTTCAAACCCAATAATTAAAATATAATTAGACTTCAATTACACTCAAGGAAACACTATGTTAGGACTCAATCTACACAAATTAGCTACCTCCATTGTGGAAATTTGAATTCTACTCAAATGAGGTAGGATCAAAACTCAGATATGTAATAAAGCATCGAAAATCATAATCAACGAAACAACACACAAAACCCAAAAACATATAATCTAATCTATAATCACTCAAGGATTGTGGTAGGTGGCTTAATTGCTACACAATTGAATCTTCTTCTTGAAAACTTAGTATAAAGACCCAGCAATGTCTTGTGTGAACTTTTGTGGTAATTGGCCATCAAACATTCCATGAACATCGGAAACAAACATAGGTAAATAATAAAAATAGGCTGAAAAATCCCTATTTCCAAAGAGTTTGTAGTTGTGTTGCATTTTCTGTGGCTTTTAGGCCTTAAATATATGGGAGAGGATGCAGTCTTATCAAAGGTAGAATAACTCAAGGAACTCAATTCTTCCATTATTACAAAGATAAGCTTCATGATCTCTTAGGTTGTACAAGAGAAGCATCCAAAGAAACTTCTTGTTTAGAAGCACCAAAACGAAACTTGTTGATCCTCAGTCAAGAGAAATTATCCTTGATTTTTCCCTAAGAAAACATCAAAACCACCAGTATAATATCTCAGACAACAAATTACAGTGATTTTTCTTTTAAATGAATCAAAACTCTCTGGATAGAGTAATATGTATCACTTCCCTCCATGCTTAACACCATACACCTAATAGAAATTGGACTAATATACACCACATTTTACTGGAAAAATTACATAGACAGAAATCTACAAGCTTCAATTTTTTACTGCGATGGCACTAAACCCATATAATTGGAACAATCTTCTTTCTTGAGATTGTTAGCTTATTTTGATTGTGATTTTCTTTTTCATTTGCTAGATGTGATTCATTTCTTTAATCTGAAATTTAACCCACAGTAATTCTATTGTGTATAGAGTTACACAAATTCCAGAAAAACACGGTATTGAGGCATTTCTCATCCATGCTTTGCGCTTCATCCCTTGTTTGAAGCCATCAATGAGAGTCAATGGAAGTTGGGGCTAATTATCTAACATTATAACCTTTTTAGCTGCATTCAGTAGAGAAATTTGTTTTTATTTGAGATAGGTGACTTGTCTCAAAGTCGTAGGTGAATCCACACTAGTTGCTACTGTACAAGGTAGATAGTGAAAGGGAAAATAACAGTTTAACATATCATAATAAATTTCTCACCCATGCTCCCTCTTTATTTGAAAATTGATAATAGATTCCATGCTTCTGAGCCAGCATCTAAGCCAGCATCATAACTCTGCTAGGTGCTTCTCTTTCCCCACCATTTCTTCTTTTCCCTTTCTGCAGCAAAATCTGCACTCCCCTGCCTCTGCAGAATTATCTTAGTGTGACGCAATCTATCTTTGAAGTATTTTTTCCATATATCAAATCTCTGTTTCAGCTTCTCAAGTTCTACGTCAGGATCAAGATTTGTCAGACCCTTCCCTGACTTCACCTCCACAAAAGGAATTCAATCATAATTGGAAACTTATGTCTTATCTTTAAACTTCTTTACCAGCTGACCAATAGCAGCATGTTCTACATCATGTTCCAAACTAAGATCAAACTTTGAATCTTGAAGATGACTCTAGGGTGCGTGATGAGGATTAGGAGTCTTTGTTTCAGCTGAAGTATCTTCATCCCTGTCAAATTCATTATCATGTGGCATAATATGTCTTCTAACATGTTCTTGAGACACGCCAGGGTAAATGTATAAATCACCATATTTTTCCTTTGCCTGATGGATAACCTTTCTATCAATTGCCAAGCTTTTTTCAGTGAAGCAAGGCTTTGTTGTAATGAAGCCATATTATTCTACCACATTTTCTCAATGGAGGCTAGTTTGACATACGTTGATCACCAAGTTTCGTATTGATGTATTTTTTGGCATAAGATAGCATTTTCATGTTCCTTTTCTTTCAAAAGTGTCTCTACAGCCAGGACATGACTTTCAAGAAATGAAATGAAATAATGTCGACCCTTGAATATCTTCTTGTCTTCCAAATAATTCTCAAAGGACTACTATAATAAATCAGATGTAAAAATAGATAAGCAAAGATCAAAACCGTGAGTTTTCTTTTAAATTGTATACCTTACTCGGAGCTTGAAATCCAGGTATATCGAACTTTTGTACTAACCAGAAAAAGCCAGCTCGTACCTTTATTTCTAATGCCTGTCAATTTTGACTTACTTTTGGTAGATTTGTTACCCTTACAATTCCTTTAACTTTGGCATCGATTTTTGTTTCATTATTATGTAAATCTCCAAAGTATCTCGCTGCAAATACATTTACTGTAGAGATTCTTTCTGGTGTCTATTGTCTGATCACGATGTTCCTTCTACCAAGCTAGCCACGCATTGTTGCAACATATTTCCAGCCTCAAATGATGTGATTGTATACCCCTCCATGAACAAAATTCATAAAATCCATCTCTTTAAAAAATGAAAATATCTTGGTAGATGGATATATCTCTATTTTACATGCCTGGATTACAATTGTTGATCTCAAAGTTGTAAGGTATTGTTGTCTTCCAATCATGCATTTCACATCCTTTTGTATAGTGACAGCTTCCTTGCTTCTATGCTTCAACACCCCATATTCCTTCCTCGCTCGTTTACCCTTTAGCACTGCACATATAAAGAAGTGCAGTATTAAAGCATAGAACTTGATCAAGCATCAACACATACATTCTTATCTTACAATGCAATATATAGGCTGCATGGAATTTATGCCTGCTTCTTAAAGTCAAATAGAATATAAGTTTCTTTTTACCTACATAAAAGAAAGCATAAGATGGAGGGTGTACATGATTGAACCAAAATTGTAGCTTTCTTTAGTTCCTTGAAATAACTGCAGACCTAATAACCTCTGAAACACTTTTGCACAACGATAATTCCACAAAGTGTTTGAGACCGTATGTCTTCCAGCCTGCCAATCTACACATAGAGATTATGTTTAAATTCTAAGTAAAGCATGAATGTCAAACATTCCACAGAAAAGTGGAAATGGTTTTCTCAAAGGCATTAATATTGGTATATTCTATGCCGCAAAACAACAGATGAATAGTCCCTCGAACTTGTGCTTCATCGAGGAGTGAGATAAGAATATATGGACACACTCAATCTTTTGGCTAATTGGGAAATATCTACATTATCATATGAGGAAATAAATAATATTTTCAAGAACTATTCTATATCTTCCAGTGAGAAGGGTAGAAACCTAAGGAGTCCTAATCCTCAACTAGTCAAGCCTACCACACCAGCTATCTCCAGATCTAAGATGGGTACTATGGTGGAGAATATTAAGGTTTACATTGTTCGTTCCCTTGCAATGCAAATGGACACATTTCAATGAAAGAGGAAAAGGGAGGAGCTAAAAAATCTTAGCCAGTTTTTGCACCAGGTGTTACAATCACAGGATTTGGCTGCCTCAAGTGATGAATGAATTCATACATAATACAAAGACAAAGTTCTATGTAAGTTTGTAGTTGTGTTGCATTTGATTTGGGTTTTAGGCCTTAAAAATATGGGAGAGGACGCACTCTTCTCAAAGGTAGAATCACTGGAGGAACTCAATTATTCCATTATTATGAAGCTAAGATTCATGAGCTCTTAGGCTGTACAAGAGAGCATCTAGAGAAAATTCTTGATGAGAAGCACCAAAACAAAACTTGTTGATCCTCAGTCAAGAGAAATTATCCTCAATTGCTCCCTAAGAAGATATCAAAATAGCCAGTATAATATCTCAGACAGCAGATTACAATGATTTTTCTTATAAACGAATAAAAACTCTCTGGATAGAGGCATATGTATCACTTCCCTACATGCTTAACATCATACACCTAAAATAAATTGGACTAATATACACCACATTTTACTGGAAAAAATACATAGACATAAATCTACAAGCTTCAAGTTTTTACTGCGATGGCACTAAACCCATATAATTGGAACAATCTTATTTCTTGAGACTATTAGCTTCTTTTGATTGTGATTTTATTTTTCATTTGCTAGATATGATTCATTTATTTAACCTGCAATTTAACCCACATTAATTCTACTTTTTATAGAGTTACACAAATGCCGGGAAAACAATGTATTGAGGCATTTCTCATCCATGCTTTGCGCTTCATCCCTTGTTTGAACCCATCAATGAGAGTCAATTGAAGTTAGGGTTGATTATCTAGCATTATAACCTTTTTAGCTATGTTCAGTAGAGAAATTTGATTTTATTAGAGATAGGTAACTTGTCTCAAAGCTGTAGGTGAATCCACACTAGTTGCTACTATACGAGGTAGACAGCAAAAGGGAAAATAACAATGCAACATATCATAACAAATTTCTCACCCATGCTCCCTCTTTTTTTGAAAATTGATAATAGATTCCATGTTTCTGAGAAAGCATCATAACTTTGTTAGGTTCTTCTCTTTCCCCACAATTTCTTCTTTGTCCTTTCTGCAGCAAAATCTGCACTCCCCTACCTCTGTAGAAATATCTTAGTGTGACGCAATCGATCTTTGAAGTATTTTTTCCATATATCAAATCTTTGTTTCAACTTTTCAAGTTCTACATCAGGATCAAGATTTTTCGGACCCTTACCTGACTTCACCTCCACCAAAAAGATTGCATCAGAATTGAAAACTTATGTCTTATCTTTAAACTTCTTTACCAGCTAACCAATAGTAGCATGTTCTACATAAAGTTCCAAACTAAGATCAAATTTTGAATCCTGAAGATGACTCTAGGGTGCGTGATGAGGATCAGGAGTCTTTGTTTCAGCTGAAGTAGCTTCATCCTAGTCAAAGTCATCATCATTTGGTGGAATATGTCTTCTAAAATATTCTTGAGACACACTAGGGTAAATATCTAAATCACCATAATTTTCCTTTACCTGTTGGATAATCATTCTATCAACTGCCAAGCTTTTTTGCAATGAATCAAGGCTTAATTGTAATGAAGTCATATTATTCTGCCACATTTTCTCACTGGATGCTAGTTTGACATCATATGTTGACCACCGAGATTCGTATTGATGTATTTTTCGGCATAAGATAGTGTTTTCATGTTCCTTTTCTTTCAAAAGTCTCTCTGCAGCCAAGACTCGATGTTCAAGATCTGAAATGAAATAATGTTGACCCTTGAATATCTTCTTGTCTTCCAAATCATTCTCATAGGATTGCCATAATAAATCAGATGTAAAAACAGATAAGCAAAGATCAAAATCGTGAGTTTTTTATTAAATTGTATACCTTACTTGAAGCTTGAAATCCAGATATATCAAACTTTTGCAGTAACTAGAAAAGCCAGCTCGTACCTTTACTTTTAATGCCTTTAAATTTTGACATACTTTTGGTAGATCTAATACCGTTTCTGTTCCTTTAACTTTGGCATCAATTTTGTTTCATTCTTACGTAAAATGAATGTCTTTTGGGCATTGTTGAAATCTATGGAATATGTGCTTATAATGTAATTGACAAATTCCTCCTCTAAAGTAGTTTTTATGGGGGAAAGACAAAGGGAGGACTGGAAACAGAGTTTCAACTCTCTTTTGGGTAGTTAGTAAATCTTGTTGGATTAGAAGCTAGTAACCCTGAAATGCCCTCTAAAAAGCCACTAAAAAGCCAGTGGGTCTCGGTAGACCCACGTTGTCAAACTTGGTGTGGTCAAGAATTTAACTCCCCAACTCGAGTTGTATAATTGAGGTTCAGAGTTCATGCAGCCCCATAGTTTTGATTCAATCGATGGCCCAACTCAGGAAGGTGAATCATAGATGGCATTCATTCCTATAATTTAATTTCAAGCCTATCTTTTCTTAGCTACATGCCCGCCACCACCTGTTCAATTCGTTTCCAAGGGCTAACATCTCACAAAGGATGTGGAAGGGTGAAACTACCTACAAGGTTGCAAAGGGCATTTCCCCCAGGTCTGAGGATGGACTCCTCCAAGAAGTTGCATATTAAGTGAAGAAAGGGAGAAAGATGAAAGATATGAGTGCTTGATCTCATTCCCTTAATTGTTTTTCCTGCCCAGGGGGAGATGGAGGGGTTGTTATCAATAGTTGAGACTATAATTCTTGTATCATGGTGGACGAGGAATCGATGATAATGACTGTTGATGTCGAGGTAGAGTTGAGGGTACTTGTTGATACGCTTGCATCAAAGGGTCTTGCATTTCCTCAAACAACTGACTAGGATTTTTGTAAAGTTTTGTAGATGTTCTATGCTAAGAGCAATTTCACTTTTCTCACAGCAATCATACAAGTAGTTAAGCAAAATGCAGATAGAACATATAAGCAGATCTTACAGAAGACAAATCAGAAACAGGAAAAATGTGTGTGTTCGTTTCGGCGGTCAACAGAATGCTTCAACCAGCAAAGTCTCCTTTGGTCAGCCAGCCCAGCATGTGTCACAACAACCCTCCAACCAGTAGATGAGTCAACCCAAGTCAATTCTACAAAAGTCAACGCTGGTCAAACTTCTGCAAAACCCTAGCAGCAGAAAATCGTACTACAGCTCAGCGGTACGGTCTGTCCTCTTCGTCCTTCCTACGTGTGGCTGAAATTTGTCCTCCAGGTAGCTCGTACTCTCTAAGATGAGAGAGGAAGATGTGAGTTGAGTTGTGATGAAATTGTCTCCAACTTTTCTAGTATTTATATACATCAATGAGGGTGTGTGACACATCTTTTGGGCATGTGAGCCTACATGACAAAACTGGCTGACCTTGCACATATAATTTATTAAGAATAATAAATTCAAAATATAAGTTCTGCTCATC
>APFE030566880.1:150962-161499 GCA_000404065.3 Pinus taeda | reverse complement strand
AAGTAAAGGTTTGGATCAGCATTGCTTCGAGTGAAGCCCAGCTTCATCAAGTAACTATCCATCCCCTCATACCAAGCTCTGGGTGCTTGCTTTAACCCATAGAGGGCTTTCTTCAACCTGCAGACATAAGTGTCTCGATCTTGAACTTCAAATCCCAGAGGTTGTTCTACATACACCTCTTCCTTTATTGCACCATGAAAAGCGGTCTTGACAACCATCTGATGAAGACTCCATCCTTGCGTAGCAGCAAGGGCTATGATGGATCGGATGGTGGTATATCGAGCCACAGGTGCAAATATATCGTCATAGTCAATTCCTTCCTTTTGAGAGAAGCCACGGGCAACAAATCTTGCCTTAAACTTTTCAGCACTCCCATCAGATCCATGTTTAATCTTGTAGAGCCATTTAGCGGTGACAACAGATTTGTCCTTCGGTCTCGGGACCACATCCCAGACATCATGGCTTATCTCTACTTCCCTTTGACCAGGTACATAGACTCTATATGCCTTAGAAGTCTCACTGTAGCCCACAAACATTCCTTTCTTCCCAGTAGCATCCAGCTTACTTCTCTTTTCTTTCGGCACATGAAAATAGACAGGACATCCAAAAATTCTAAAATGTGAGACATCAGGTTTCTTACCAGAGAAAACCTCTTCGGGAGTTTTGGAGTCCAAAGCGGAATGAGGGCATCGGTTTTGAATGTACACAGCAGTATTTGCAGCTTCTCCCCACAGAAACTTTGGTAGACCCTGGTCACATAGCATGGCACGGGCAGCTTCCACAATAGTCCTATTCTTGCGTTCAGCAACACCATTCTGCTCAGGAGTATATGCAGTGGTAGTCTCCCTCTTAATGCCAGCTTCTCTGCAAAAGTCTTTGAACTCATTTGACTCATATTCAGTGCCATTGTCAGTCCTCAAAATCTTGATCTTCTTTCCGGTCATATTTTCCACCAAGGCTTTGAAGGTACGGAACCATATGAAAGCCTCATCCTTCTTCTTCAAGAAGTATATCCAGGTTTTGCGAGAGAAGTCATCAGTAAATGTCATATAGTAAGAACATCCCCCCAGGGATGTTACAGGCAACATACCGGAAAGATCAGAATGGACCAGTTGCAATATCTCAGATGTCTTTGTGACACTTTGAGGGGAAAGGCCCCCTTGTATGTTTTCCTTCAGCACAGCCCTTCATGATTATTACCAAAATCAGGCATCCCTGTCACCACCTTCCTTGCTTCGGGAAGAGCCTTGTAATGAAGGTGTCCATTTCGTATCATGATGAGATCAGTTGAAGACATTCTGCTTCAACTGATTCTCCCAGGTGACTCCTTCTCTTATCATCGTTCTGCATCTCGTCCATTTGCTGCACCTGACCGTGTAGCACCATCATGCTGTATGATCATGCTGCTCATGATCACTATGCTGCCCACACATCATGTTGTCCATGACCTCATACATCATGTTGCCCACGTGTTGTGCTGCTACATGATTCTATCATGCTGCCCATTCATTATGTAGTGTTGCATCCAAATATCATTGAGTTGTTCTCAATATCATGGATCTGCACTTATCTGATGACTGTTATGCTGCTCTCATTATACAGCATCACATTGCTACCCTAAATCGACAAGAATGCTGAGAATGACAGATCCGGTCTTCTCATTGTAACATACTCCTTTAGTATGGTTGTGGGGATTATTCATAGATCTTCTTTGATGTATGGTGAGTTAACACTGCTGTAGGGTTAGTACTGATATAGGGTTTCACTGATCCCATTGCGTATCCACAGGACCGAGCTATGAGTATCCCTTCACAAGAAAATCTGAGTCCTTGTAGTCTGGTTACTATACCGATACACTTGATGTAGTTAGATTATCTGAGGCACAAAATCAAGTCACCCACAGGCTCACTGTACAGTTCAGAAATTTAGCACCGAGCTTCCAATGATGTAGGGTACAGGTCTACACAAAATACTGTGGCTTCAAGTCTTACCAATGTCACTGCACACCGCCTTCTACAAATGCTAAATCCAGGCTAGCAATGCTTCTACTGATTAATGGATCGTCTCTTGACCTAGGCCCGAGAGTATGGCTGCTTGCTGTCATAGGTCTGAATTCTCTACAGATTCGCAAATTCTTATTAAGAAGCTTCTACAAGGCCGCAGATTCCACACCATAAAACAAGCCTTCAAAAATCACGATATCCACCACAGGTCCGTAAGAATTTTCGTTGCGAGTTACATGCCCGCGAAACCAAACTTCACGAAGGAATATATATAGTGGTTTGTCGTAATGAATAACGTGACGAATGGAGCTGGAGGGCCAGTCTAATATTTCCTCCATCCTCTGCGACCCCATACACGGATCTGCGATGGTGATGCCCCCTCAGCGAAATTCCAAACCACACGCTGTCAAATCACAGTCTCAGAAATTTAACACGCTGTCTGAGTCAGTCAACCTGAGATTGCGTGATGACTTGTTCAGGTTTTTAAAGCAGTCCGAGTTAGAAAATGAATCGTTTTCAAAAATCTCGAGCTCCGTTAGAATCGTATGTACCTCCAAAATCTAAATTGGAGACCCCAGAAAAACGTCAATTGAATATTATGAATGACTACGTGTTTAAGTTCTGAAATGTCAACTGTCTTCTTCCCTGCGAATGATATTTTCCAAGACAACGTATTTATCACTGCGTACATACTGTAATGTTTGCTGCGTATGACTGCGTGTTAAGGTATCACTTAATTGTTTCCATACGTAATGAAAATGACGGGCTAAATGACTGCGTTATATATATATATATATATATATCTGCATTCCATATATTGAAGCGGATATATATATCTGTGTCCCATAATATGACTACTTCCCATAATATGACTGCGTCCAGACTGTCTTTCATATTTTATATGATGCTATTCCAATGTTTATCCCTTGACTGTGTGTAGGGGCTTCAGCATATGGGTGCTCTCTATGTCTTATATTACCAGCGTATAACCTCCTTAAAGAACAGTGTATAACATCCATTACTTGGCTGTAGTTTAATTAGGGCATCATCTTTCAGGCATGGAAGTCATCACTTCCAGTCAGCTTGTCATTCTTCCTGAATTCAAGACTAGTGGAACCCATTTCCTTCAATGATGATTGCTATAGATAGATTTTGTCTTCACCTCAGCTCTGATACCATGTAAAGTTTTGTAGATGTTCTATGCTAAGAGTAATTTCACTTTTCTCACAGCAATCATACAAGTAGTTAAGCAAAATGCAGATAGAACATATAAGCAGATCTTACAGAAGACAAATCAGAAACAGGAAAAATGTGTGTGTTCGTTTCGGCGGTCAACAGGATGCTTCAACCAGCAAAGTCTTCTTTAGTCAGCCAGCCCAGCATGTGTCACAACAACCCTCCAACCAGTAGATGAGTCAACCCAAGTCAATTCTACAAAAGTCAACGCTGGTCAAACTTCTGCAAAACCCTAGCAGCAGAAAATCGTACTACAGCTCAGCCGTACAGTCTATCCTCTTCGTCCTTCCCACGTGTGGCTAAAATTTGTCCTCCAGGTAGCTCGTACTCTCTAAGATGAGAGAGGAAGATGCGAGTTGAGTTGTGATGAAATTCTCTCCAACTTTTCCTGTATTTATATACATCAATGAGGGTCTGTGACACATCTGTTGGGCATGTGAGCCTACATGACAAAACTGGCTGACCTTGCACATATAATTTATTAAGAATAATAAATTCAAAATATAAGTTCTGCTCATCGGATTAAGACTATTTTTATATGAATTTTACACCTCTCAGAAAGAGGAATCCAACAAAAATATTAGCCTCTTAATCTGAGCATCAGAACATGGAGTTTGGACCTAGTTGTCCAAATTTAACAATTTTATTTGCGTGGTCGGCATTGTTAGCACTGCAGGCCACATGAGTGGATTGTGGGGTAAGGGCAGTGGAATCCATGAATATGTGGTGGACATGAGCCTTGTTGTTCCTGCGCCTATGGATGAAGGATATGCAAGACTCCTCCATGTTAAAAACAATGACGAGGATCTAAAGGCTACCAGAGTGTCTCTGGGAGTGCTGGGGAACATCTCACAATTGACGTTTAAGGTGGAGAAAATGTTCAAGCGATTCGTTACTCTAGATCTGAAAGACAACTCAAATCTAGAAGAATCGTTCGTGATGTTTGTTGAAGCCCATGAATTTAGGTTGATAACTTGGTATCCTTATGCACGTCAAGCCTTGTACACGATCCAAGACAAAGTCCCCATTGAGGTTGCAAGAAACAAGAAAGTTTCTAACCCTACCTTTCAACCGTTGACAGTGCAAACTATGGTATAGATGGGGGAAAATGGTGAGAAATTGTTATTGTTATAGATGTTGAATATTTAGTACGACAATTTTTTTTCTATTATAAGTATAGAAATAAAAAACCTTGTTCGCATTCAGCAAAACTCGACTATAAAATGCTAAAACATTTACATGATGCAAGGGATTTCTTCTGGAGTATATGCCTACAACATTACATTTCATTGCAGTGGGGGAAGCAGAGCAATAGGACAAGTTTAACATGAAATTTAACTAACCTGATAACCTCATAGGCGGAAGGCTGCAAATTTGCCGACAATTGGTAAATCAAAAAGTTTGGTGCAAACACAGCCCTCCTATAGCAAAGAAGGCATTTGCCCCTGCACTCCTCTACAACAAACAGAACGCAACTGGCTATTCGCGCAGGAACAATGGCCCTCCTCATCCTCCTGGCTCTCCTTGTGCTGCAGGAAACCCAACCCTCCTCTCGCAGCACTCACCCCTGCACTCTTCAACAAACCCCGTTGGCGCGAATGAAGCCTATTGGCTATTCGCATGGGCATGACCGGTGCGGTGCGGTAACCAAAATTAAATTTATGGTGTAATTAACTAATCTTAATTAGATGTTTTTTAATCAAACTGGACGATTTTTTAATGTTTTTTTAATAAAATTGGATGGCGGACCATTGTTTAATTGTCTAACAATGGATCTGACGATCAGGATTAGGACAGAAAAGAAAGTATGGAAGTTGATTTCAGAGGGGAACGTCCTACGGCATAAATATTGAGGAACTTCTTATAATTGGAATAATCTCAACATGGAGGAACTTATTAGAATTTGAATAATCTCAAATCCATAGGAAATTGATGGGTGGGGAACCACGTGGCACGAATCTAATTTTTTTAATTTATTAAAAGTAATGGACCATTTTTATAAATAAAATTTGCTTATATATAAAATCATTTTATAAATAATAATGAGGAACTTATTAGAATTGGAATAATCTCAACATGGAGGAACTTATTAGAATTGGAATAATCTCAACATGGAGGAGCTTATTAGAATTGGAATAATCTCAAATCCCTAGGAAATTAGTGGGTGGGTAACCACATGGCACGAATCTAATTTTTTAAATTTATTAAAAGTAATGGATCATTTTGCTAAATAAAATTTTCTTATATATAAATGAATGTTATAAATAATAATGAGGAACTTATTATAATTGGAATAATCTCAACATGGAGAAACTTATTAGAATTGGAATAATCTCAAATCCCTAGGAAATTGGTTGGTGAGGATCCATGTGGCACAAATCTAATTTTTTAAATTTATTAAAAGTAATGGATCATTTTTCTAAATAAAATTTTCTTATATATAAATGAATGTTATAAATAAAAATGGGTAACTTATTAGAATTGGAAAGAAAGAAAGAAAGAAATTATTTTTAACGTCCACGAGGCTAAAGATAGCGTATGGGACAGATTGCTTCTTGATCTTGATGTATTTGGCCCTTTTTCTGTGAAGATTCAAAATAAATGCTCCCATCTTCTCGATAAACCCCTCGCTAAATAGATTATCCCAAGAGCTAGCTACCAGCATATATGCATAACTTTTCCTATTGTCTTTGAAGGCCTCACATTATAAAATGAAATGTTTTTCTATTTCTACTTTTCCGAAAGAACAAAAAATGCATACTCTTTCATCCCACATTTCCTTTGGCCTTTTCGAGCGCCCTGTTTCACAACAGAGTTGATGAGAATTAGTCCTTAATTGAGCAATAAGAATTTTGGCTCTCCAAGAGATATTGGCCTCTATGTATGCTTTTGGTTGATGACTATGAGTAGGATTAAACACTTCAATATAGTAATTTTTCTTTCTTCCTAGCTCCTTATCCAAAGTATGCTTGTGGAACTTTTCCATAACAAAAGCTTTTATCTCTTTATTGTTTATGGGGCATGCATTCAAGCCAATATCCCATTTACTAAACCATTTGTTATTTTGTTGCATCCAAGTTTTTTTGCTTTTGCACAATCTATCATTAAAGACAACCTTAGGTCATCTACCCTCTTCCATTTTCTCAATTTTTTTTAAATACCTTATGACTCGCACCATAGCAATTGCTTCAATAGGAGGAGTCCCTCTTTCACTTAACAAGATATCATAAGGAACTGCACTTTTAATCTTAAATTTGTTTGTATTCAAACACTTTTGAATTTTCTCAATTTGTCTCCACTGCATGTCGGATGTACTACTGGCACATAGTTCACAACCATATAGAATCACCGGAATCACTAGAAGCCCAAAAAGAGTTTGAGTGGTTTCCAGTCTCATAACTCTGCCTCTCTACACTTATTTTGAAAAGCATAAAATGCTTTCCAACCCCTCAAAGTTTTTTCTTGCTACAACCATTCCAGCTTAGATTTTTGTTGAAGTCAATTCTAAGGTATTTGTAATCCGCAACTTCTTCTAGAATGTTGCCTTCAAAGGAATAATATCAACATGGAGGAACTTATTAGAATTGGAATAATCTCAAATCCCTAGGAAATTGGTGGGTGGGGAGCCACATGGCATGAATATAATTTTTTAAATTTATTAAAAGTCAATACAACCTAAAAAACCATGTAATACACTACAATCATTGATAAACATTAAGAAGAAGCATATGTTGAGCATATTCCCCTGAGAATCAATCTAGGCTCTCAATTTAAAAAAAAAAAAAAAGTCAACAAACCCTCTTCCATCTAAAGTTCATAGATATATGACTATCCTCCAATAATAATTAGTTTATAATCTTTGTTTTCATCCTATTTTTAATATAGTGTTGTTTATAAAAAATAGCAGCTAATTTTTTCTCTAAAACATTGATACTAAGAGTATTTAAATCTTGTTTTTGATGGTAAAAATACATTCAGCACCATTCAAAACCCCGAATACCCTGGACAATAAAAAATCGTGAGAATCTGATTAATTTTTTCTCTAAAAAACTAATACTAAGAGTACTTGAATTTTGTTTTTTATGGTAGAAATGGATTTAGCACCATTAAAAACCCCGAAGGCACTCCCAAAATTTTTTCTGAATTTTACCAAAAATCTTTCCAAAATTTCCATTGCTTTCCAGGTAAATTTGCAGTGTCATTAGACTTTGTGCTTTAATATAATTCTAATAAGTTTTCAATATATATTTATATCTATTTTCCATTATTTGGCAAATTTTCAATATATTTTTAATTTATTATGGTTAATAGATAATAACTCATATTAATATTCACCATGCTAATTATATTATTATCAATATACTTAAATAAATTACAAAATACAATTTTATAAATCATATCTTAAATTCTTGATTCATGACTTATACAAAGTTTTTTTTTCTCGATAAATCACATAGTAATTTTAAGGTCGATGTGTTTCAAACCACTTGCTATGATTCATCATCTTTGTCCTCATGATGAATTACAGTAAGCGTAAGTGGTTCCAAAGTCGTATACCTTAAAACTACTATGTGATTAATCTAGAAGAAACTTTGTATCATATATTAAATTATAAAATTGAAAATTACATATCAATTTCATTATTAATTAATTTAAATAATAATTTCTATTTAGTTAACATTATCATCAACAACGCCCTTTGGAGTATGGAAAATGGACTATGATTGTTATGAGCAGTCTAATTCTCTTGTTGTCTAGAGGAAACCTATGTCCCTCTGTCTTTGATTTCTAATTTTCAAGGCACTCTCAATATGGATGTAATCGTCATGTATTCTCTTTTTTAAGGAATATAAATTGCTAAGTTAGCAAACAAAAAAACATTATCATCAACAATGCTCATAGGCATAGTCTAGATGGTGACAGGGTGCTTTGTTAAGACACTATGTGGTGAAAAAGTCACCGGTTTGAAACTCCGTGGGAAAAAATTTAGCCATGCTAAGGGTAGTGGCGTAAGTCAAGTGTGATCATGATGATTTTAACTACATAGATACCTCTGAGTCATGATTACTCAAAAGTCATCTCAAAACTTATATTACCTAACAAACAAATAAAATAAAATAAACATTATCATCCACCACCATTTATATCATTTTCATCTAATTGATATTATTATTTAATATAATGGATATTAAATTTAATTTAAAATCATTTTCTTCACAACTATATTAAATTACCAAATTAATTAAAAATTAATTGCAAAATAATAACTCCATTATAAAAATAATATACTTATAAAGAAATTCGATATATTTAGTTAGTTCCTTTTTCCGGCTTTTGGCGAAGTATAACATATACTAAAATATAATATAATAACGAAAACAAAGACAAAGACATAAAACAAACCCTTTGCCAACGAAAAGTTTATTATGTGTTTCCACTAATAAGTGTACACGTTGTAATGTTTATGTCTATTTTGGAAATGGAAGTAGGCCCAACTTTAGGAGTGGATTCCATTTTCCTTTTAAAAAAAAAAAATAATGGCTATCAAGTGCAATGTATTGGGTTATAAACCAATGGTAACAAAAGAAATTATTTAATTGTATAAAGTTTAGTGGAGAGAATTTTGCCTAATAAGTTGTTATTGGATTGAATAATAAATAAAAATATGATTTTAAAGCATTGAGCTTCTTGGGAGAAGACCATCAAAAGGCTGAATTTTTAAAATGAAAGTTAATATAAATGTTAAAAATATAATAAATATATTTGATAATTTAATGTTTTTGGAATTTTGAAAATAATATTTGGAGTTAGCATTTGTGAAATAGTTTGAAATGTTCAGCTCCAAAATAAAAGAAATAGTTATGGAAATCTTCGTAACAAAAATATTTATTTAAAATAATGGAATAATATTTTTTTTATTAATAAAAATTATAAATAGTAAAAAGAATTTATAATGGAATATATTTTTTATTAAAATTATAAATAGCAAAAATTATGATGGATATTTTTTTTGTTAATAGAAATTAAAAAATAGCAAAAGAATTCAATTATGGTCTACGTTAACATAATTATAATTTATTTATATAAAATTATTTAATCATTTTTAATAAAATAATTTAAAAAATAAATATATCAAATTTAATATTTTTTGTTAATAGAAAATAAAATAGCAAAAAGAATTCAATTATGGTTATCTACACTAACATAATAATACATTATTTATATAAAATTATTTAATCATTTTTAATAAAATAATTTAAAAACATATAAATATATCAAATTTAATATAATGTAAAGGTATAAACAAATTTATTAATGATGATAATGATGATTTATCTCCACTAAGACCGAAGTCCATGGGACTTTGAATTGACAATGAATGAGTGTAATTTTAAAGCACTCCTTGTGAAAAGGTCATCAATTCAAAGCCCCCATGGGCGAGCCAAAAAAAAAAGAAAAAAACGTCCACTAAGACCTATATTATCTACCAAACCTTAAAAAGGTAAGAGATTAATCAGAATTCTATAACATTTTATTTATATGCTCAAAAGGAAGTGAGAGAAGTGTTCTAAAATCAACATAGTTTTGTTGCTTCAAAAGGTCAAGGTGGTCGGTAGTGTGATAAACATTTTGAAAATTAGATCAAATGTAAGTATAAATTGGACAATCTAGGAGAAAGTGTTTTTCATCTTTAAATCTATGAGGATCACACATGTGACAAACTCTTTAATCCCATGGAATTTTGGGAATTAACCAATGCTTAGTTTCACTATGAAGCTCATTTCTTCTTAACACTATTCAAGAGAGAAATAATTTTGGTTTTTGAGATTGGGGTTGATCACCTTCTTATAATATCTTAGTTGCCTTTTTCCCTCTAACTCTTTATTGCCACACAATTTTGTAGGTTTTAACCCCGTACAGAAATTACCTGCATACAAATTCTAAAAAACAGAAAATAAACAATGGTGAGAGCATAAAACATAAAATTGATATACACAGATATTTTCCCCTAGATCCCAAAAATGGGACTACTAGATTGATTTTTCATTATATTCCTTTCAATGTTACAATACATATATATACATGTCGAAGCATCCATAAACCCCAATCCATTAACCCTGGATTAGAACATAATCGTAGTTCTCTTAACCGGATCTACAAAATACCATGGAAAAAAACCATTATGCCCAAAATAATGTGTGAAATCCATGCACAAAACCATAAGTAGGATTGCCCACCTAATATACGGTCCAAAAAAAAAAATCAGGGGCATTACCCCAGACCTTGTGGAGGGGGGG